>VWZT01006909.1:853800-880000 GCA_013397055.1 Pachycephala philippinensis
GGGAAACAACCACAGAGACTTCAAGAATTTCCTCCTTGGTAGACATAATTTCTACCCTATCACTGCATATTTATCATTAAATATGTTCTGGCCTATGAGCCTTGCATGCTCAGTTTGCATACGACGACCTTTATCTCCATCTTCCATTCTATTGTTAAACCTGTTAAGATTATGATATTCTGATGGACCTTTGAAATGAACTTTAGATTTGACTGTATCAAATAATTTTGTCAGAAGGCTTTGTTACCTCGTTATTCTCATACTTTTATACTTTCATTTTGGGTATGCTGAAGCTATTTTATGGCTCTGTAATCCTTCCAATGTGAAAATCACTTTCTTATCTCTAACCTTAATTTCCTACATCTCAGAAAAATATTGCTCAAAAAGGATTTTTCTGTCCTCTCACAAATTACCTCATACCCACCTCCAACCTGAGAGACTCAGATGCCCAGCTTAGGACAATCTCCTTTGCTAATGCCTTTGCTCACAGGAAAGTAAAATAAAAACAAATCACCATCAACAACAAGAAATGCAGATACAAGTTCAAAATCTGCCTAGGCTTTTAAAATATTTTGAGGATGATAGACCCATCCATCCATTAGCTTACAATTGATAGCTGTCTAATGAGATTGTAAACAAAATGGGGCAAATAAATTGCTTTTTCTAGAGCAATAAATGTTAAAAGGGCCAAGTATGAGACATGCTACCTATACACATTATACTTCTTGTTGAATTAAAACTAGGCATTTATCAAACCCAAGTTCTCCTCTGCTTGAAAGAATGCTTTAAGTAGAGCAGGCAAGCAGTGTGTGGAAATGGATGTGGAAAATGAAGACTAAATGATTCATCACAAATCTCTTACTCTTGAAGAGACAAACAATCTGCATGGCACAGTTTCTTGTTATTGTGGCACGTGGTTATATTTCCCCATTTCTCACTTATTTACTTTTGCAATTAACTCCTTGTAGTGGTTGGATTGGGTAAGGCCTGAGCTCTGCTAAAAGGGACAGAGGACCTGGATGACAATAAACCAGCTGTGTTAGTCTGTGTCTGCACTGTCCTAAATTATCAGGTAGTGGCTTATCTGGTTAACAGGGACTGTACCAGCAGCACAATGGTGGTATCAATGACAGAATTTCTAATGCAGTAACTGATTCAAAAAATTAACCTCAGGGAAAGTGTGTATCCATTTTGCTTCATTTGTCTAAATGGTAGTGTTTAGTAAGGCAGTGAAAAGGGATGTAAAATATGCTTTGCCCTACATTTGTGAATAGTTCTTAGTTCTCATCTTATATGAATGATATCTGTAATTAGAAAAGACACAGCAAGTTATTTTCTGCTCAAAATTACACAAAATCTGCACTTGCCACAGGAAAAAAATTGCTCATGTGGTTTACACTGAATCAGAACCAAAGTACCTTATTTCTTTATGAATTATGCATAATTGACTGGCAATGACTGAATTATTTCAGGATCTATATCAGTGATACAGCAAATTGCAATACTAAACACAAAACATCAGCAAACACCTGCAAATTTCTAATCACTCTTGTACAGCTAACCTGGGACAGTTTTGGTTGCACGCACACATTTTTATGTGCACACCTTCCCACTGTTTGGATTACAAGTTCACTTCCTAGAACATGACAAAGCACACTCCAGTGTGCACACACCAGTGAGGATGGTCCCTGGGCCCAAATGCACATCTCGCAGGTGTGGGTACCCTTGGCATCTGCCTGTGCAGTCACTCTGCATGGTTTTCAGGAGTAGGAGCTGTGTGGGCATCCCTACACAAACATTTATTGTCTTGCTGTAGCCTTTCCCTCAGTCATACCATGCCACTGAGATGCAGGCACGCACCCGCTGGCATGCAGAAATATGGATTTATATATATATAAAAAGAAGAGAAGTGTTTCAACAATGATAGTTTTGTATAAACTGGTCTATTCCTCCTAGGAGCTTCAAAGCAGAATTCTTTGCTAGGGAATTCCTATCAGAAATCTCGGAAAACTTGTAAAAATTCCTTGTACTGCAGCTGTCTGGTTTAGTCATTGTCATAGTCTTTCACTACTAACACTCCCATTAAACAGTAAAGAGAGCAGAAAGATGGTTTTGTGGGCTTGAAAAACAATTTATTCACTCTTTTTTTATATTTGTTTTATATAAAACAGTAGAAAAAATACATTTAAAAAATTAACTAAAAATAAAGCCTTTGAAAGTAAGGCTGCACATGATGTGATTTGGAGCTAACTGTGCCGCTCCCTGTGAACCAAGGCTTCACCAAAATAGACTGGAGAGCGTGGTCTGACGTGTTTGCACAGCGCATGGCCAGTCCCATGCTTTCTGCTTTCAACAGAAGCCAGGAGAGTTAGGCAGAGCTTTTAAAATGCCTTAAGGCATGGAAATATGGAACAGTAATGGTAAACTGCAAAATGATTGACTTCTGTGGCTTAGTGGTAGCTGGAATTACGAGCCCACAGAATATTCTTCACTTAGCCCACAGAATGTTCAGAAGGCAATAAATGAAGGGTGGCGTGGCACATCCTGACCAACACCCTGCTCCTGCAGGCAGCTGCCTCATTCCCTCTGCCCCACAGAGTCGTTTGAGTTTGGGTGTGTTTGGGTTTTTTTTAGACTATTTTAAAGTTATTTGGGGAGGATTGATTTCACAAAGGCACATACTCAGGAGTATTCACACTGTTTTCTAGAGCACCTAACAACACGGCTGACACTAGGAGGCTACAGGACAGAGCTTTTCCAGTGGGAAAACCTCCACTTACCCACTGGAGTGGCCTGATGGGAAACCATGGACATAGCCAGGGGTTTGCCAGGCAGCAAGAGAGCTGCTGGTGGCCAAAGGGCCCTGTAACAGTCTGTGTTAGGCAAGAAATTGCGGAGAGGAATTTCCCAATCTCTTTATTCATCATTTATGTTTAAAAGCAATAAAGAGTTGGAGAATAGGGTTTAGTTTTGACGGCACTTACACTGGTATAAATCAGTGTGAAGCAGTGGAGTTACCCCATCATGTCAGGGCAAGTAAGACTGGGCTCAGGCAAAGGGAAGAGGGGAAGACTCAGATTCCCTCTGTATCCTTATTTCAACTGTACTTCATTTTAGCAACTGCGTTTGCTTCCTCCGTATCATAAATATTTTATATTCTTTCGGCCGCTGAGTTCATCATTTAAACAGGAAGGCATTTAGCAGCGCTGTTCTCATTCAGCTTAAAGACGTTCTTCAAGCACGAGATTGATGATGTAAAATACCGATGTAAAATAGCACAGCCCCACTGGGTCTGGGGGAGCTGCTTCCCCGAGTGCCAGCGGCGTTTCTGCTTCCATTACTTCCAGAAGAAGCCCCAGGTCCTCCCGGGAGCTCCCCTTGCCACGCTGCCGCCTCCCAGGCGAGCTCGGGGCTGCGCGGGGTCGTCACGCAATGGGCTTGTGCTGATCTCAGCCCGGCTCCGCTCCTGCAGCCCCCGGCACTCCCTGCCACTGATACTGTGTGTGCAGGCACCGCGCTGAGCTGCAGGCGAGGCTGGAAATGGGCACCAGCAAGGCAGTCATTACAGCAGACTCCTTCTGAGACCGAAAGTATCTCACCCTGCTGCTCACAGACTCCACATCTCCACCACAGGCAACGGGAACAGCATTGGGGTCAGACTCACCCACGACATCCCTGTCAAGCTGGCAAGTGAGCCCAGGCTGTAAACCAGCAGGAGCTTCACCTTGTGACTCCTACAGCAATGTACAGAGCAGTCACAAGTCCACAGCGCCTGAGACCCAAACAAACCTAAAGCGCCTTCAAGTCCAGTGTTTTCTCCACAAAAACTTGTGCAATCACACATATTTTAGCTGGACTGAAGTGTGGCTCATGTAAACTATTTAACTCAAGTTACCCTTTGGCATTATTTGAATTACTGGTGACAAGTGACATTCAAAACAAAATAGAGAACTGCATGTGGCATCGACCTTGAATGCAACAAACGTTTACCATGAGAAGTTGTACTCTTTAGGGGTGTGTATCCTTTGCTTTTGCTCTTGTTTTCTCTGCCCAACAAAGATAGGAGAACAGGGCTGCTAAATCATGCCCACATGATAATTCCAGATATTCAAGCATTTTAAAAGTGTAAAATTGGATATGAGTAGCAAAATATATGCCTTCTATTCTACCCCTATATTAAAATACTTTCAGTCTTCCAAATATTTTGATCCATCTCAAGCACTCCTGCAATGTGTAGTCATAACCAAGATAATTTTTAAACAGTCGTCTCTAGGCAAGAAGCAGCACAGCCCAGCAGGGTGAGAGAGAATTCCCTTCTCTTCATTTAGTCCATGGTGAGCTCCAAGCGTTTGGGCTTAGTCTGCACCACTCTGGAAGGTTGTGTTCTAAGCAGTGTCTGGAGACCAGACCTTGTCCCAGGATTGTCAGCCACACTGACCAGCCAGCAGCCATGCAACTCAATCCAGCCCTTTCTGGATTGAGGCAGAAACAGGAAACATCCCTGACCGCATTCCTGCAAAGACAACCCAGCTCTCTCATGCCTGTAGGGATCTGGATGAACACCATAACCCTACAACATCCCCTTCTCTCTAGTATGTCCATATTTCATGTCCAGCAAAATATTTGCTAGAAAGCCAGGGAAATGGCAAGCATAGATTACATTTTGCCATACTATCAAATAATTCACAGTGAATTGGAAGCCATTCAGGGAAGATGAAAATCAGACCAGAAAGATAAATCATTTACAATCATGTAAGCATGTCACAGACAATCTTAGGTGAGAGAAGAAGGGAGAAGAACTATTTTCAGAATTGGATGCAAAAAAAGAAGGCAATAAATGAAGAAGAATTATTAGGGTTTGTTCTATAAAGTGGAAATGCAAAAAGGGGAAAAAGAATACTTTTAACTTACTACATCTGAAAAATGGAAACCGGCCACAGACTATGAAAGGCTTGAAAAATCTCCCTTAACAACAGACTACAGGCCTTTTGGGTTTTGGAGAATTTTTTCCCCCACTGTATTTTACTTTCCATTTCCTTTTTGTTTCTACTTTGTGTATTGATCCCAGCCTCACAAACTCGAGGCATTTAAAGAGTATTTGAGTTCAAAGGAGCACTCACATGAATATGTGTAGGACAAGAGCTCAAAGAAGGGGGAAGAAGATGGAATAGGTTGCAAGCCTCTGCAGTCAGAAATTTACCTTCTGATCTATCTGTATAGACTACCTTAGTGTGGGAGATTGCAAAAGTAATTGTGGATAGTTTGAAGGAAAGATTTCAAGTGTAAAAATGTGTCATTTGCCTCAGAGTGAGGCTTACACTCAGGGGAACTGGGTAGCAGTCTGTAAATGTGCAAAGTGAATAGACCCCAAGGACAGAATACAATTACTTAGGAGGTAATGAGATGAGATTAAGAAGGGAATATTTAGACAGAATGCCAGGAAAAGCTTGAGCTACTTTGAAGTGTTGAATAGTCTTGTAAGGGAAATGTGAAAGCACAATTACTTGAGACATTTAAAACTGTGAGTACGTTCACATTTGCTGCAGGGAACACAGCTCCCTTTGCAGGGAGGCAGATTGAACAATGCAACTAGGTTTCTACCCTAACTTTTTTTCTTTTTTTTCCAGTGATCCAGAGCTCAGTGTAGTTCAAATGTCCAGGCTCTGCAATAACCAGTAACACAAAGGACACTGCAGTGGTGAGCAGCATGAGGCACTGGCGTGTAGGTCACAAGAAGCATTAGAGAATTTTTGCCTAGTGCATCACCCAGCTGCAGAGGCTGGTGAGTTGTCTCAGCCCAGACCCTGTTATCTGTGTGCACATACATCACCTTCTGCAACACTTACAGCTCTCACCACTGGCATCAACTCGCACTGGGAAGTGACACCTTTATGCTTGACAACTGTCCCAGGAATAAATAAGGAAGAAAACGTTGGGGCACCCAGCCTCTAAAGCTGGGACACCTTTTTTTGCTCCCAGATGTAGCTCCTATGAGCTCGCAGTAGTGCAAAAGAGGGCAGAGTGAGCTGATTATTTAGAATCTTTCCCAGTCTGAGGGTTAGATCTCAATCCAGTCTGCCACCAACCCTATTCAGTCTGCCAGTCGCATCAGTCACCAGCCTTTCTGCTGGTCTGCCATGTAGCCAAAGGAATCTTAGAAGGTGAATCTGTGGTGCACCTTGCTAACAGAGGTTGCAGATGCCAAAAGTTAACATGGAATCAGATATCAGAGTTGAATTTTTTTGAGGATTGCTAAATATAAAAACTAAATCAAGCTCAGGATATTCCTGTCCTGAAGATAGGCAGAGATTGGAGAGCACATTGGGATGTACCACGTATATTCGCTTTGCCCTTCCCCTTCCCTGGGTAGGTATTGATGGCCTTTGCTGGAGACGGGGTTAAATAGACCCTTGTTCTATCTATGAACAGAGCATCTGTTCATATACTTTCATTTTCTTAACTTTTACATGTATGAGACTCTGCCTGACTGTGGCCCCCTTTAGCTTGTCATTTTTGTGACATACCGGCCAGGGAATTAGAACAAATAGGTGGTTCTGCACCCCTAAATTGTTTCTATATTTTTTACTATCCAAAAGTTACTGAGGATTTTACTAAAAAAAAAATGTGGGGGTTTTCCTCTCTTTTGTTTTTCTTCTATTGTTTTAAAAACAGATGGCCAGACACATTTAATTAGCCCATCTTCCTATGGGCTGAGGAATGATGCTAGTATTACTAAGGAGAATATTCCTTCACCTTGACTTTCAGTGAGAGGGAGCAAATTGTCTGTACAGTGAAAAAGGACGGAAAGACACCTGCAAAAGGCCATTGAGAACAGGCGTGGGATTGAATAGTTCTTTATTTAGCATTTGTCATTTGCTTGATATAGAATTGTTTGAAAGAGATTGAAATAAAAAATAGCAATGATAAATGGCAGGTTTTTAATATCTTTTGTGAAGCTAATGACTAAGATGTAATCTGAGGTATTACACCATGGATATGTCACTGTCATCAGCATCTATCATTTAACTGGTTATATGGAATTTGAACAACCCAGCAAAGTTTACTTGCTCTTTACCTTAAACAGGGTGTTGGTGCATCCAGCTTTGAGAGAAGAGTAAGTTCTTCAGTCTTAACAGAAAAAAAAATTGATTAAAATGATAACTAATGTAGAACACTAAATAAGCTGCAGACTCTACCTGTGTCATTTCTGCAAGGAAAATTCACCAAGATTTTAAAGTGTTCTGAATGTAAAAAAACCCACAGCAAAACAGATAGAGGTGAACGTGTCGAAAAATTTTAAAGCAGGTCATTAGCAAGAGATTTCTGAATGAAAGTGGACACACCTCAAGTCTCAGAAAATTTAGCTTTTCTAGACCCTCTTTTATTCTGGGTTTAAAGAAAATGAAAGGAGGTAATTTGCCATAGAATGGCCATTTCTTGAAAATGTTCTTGAAACTATGAGAGAATTTCTTTCTAAAGAATCCCAGGCAGGATATTGAACATGCACAAGAGGGATGAGCCACAAACCTGGGGAGCTGGGGACCTGAGCCACACAATGGTTGCATGGCCAACATGATGACTGCCAAACCAGCAACTGAGCCCTTCCCTTTTCAGTAAATTCTGCTACTGAAGAGGGGTTCAGGTGAAGAAGAACCCGTGTTATGATGGACCAAAAACTGTGTAGGAAACAAAAAAGAACAAGATAAGTGGTGAATTTTCAAACCTTAAACAGAAGGTACTTCAAAGACGTCTGTTACCATATATAGTTATGAATCAGAAAAATAGATGAGATTCTGTTAATTATGTTGATTGAGACTCAGGAGAGCTTTGACAAACCGAATAAGTGAAAATCTAATGAGCTAAAAAATGGACAACATACAAGACAGAGAAAATATAATTTTAGTCACATTTGACAGGGTTCTTGCCTAATAGCGTTCATTTGGAGAAGGGATCATGGCATAAAGGAAAACAAGGAATCATAAAAATCAGATTTTTTTTCTGAGAGGTAAATTTTCATGTCACAAAATTTTGTTTGAGTTATGATTGCTTCCACAACAGGGTGCCATGCTTCACTCCAAAGAGAAGATATAGATGGAGACAGAAAAGAAAGATTTTGTTCAGTCTGAGCTAAATCAGGGAGTATTCATTTTCTGTGTCCTCTGAACAGGTTTCAGATGTATGTTGAGAAGATGCAGCTGCAATTTCTTGACCTTGAATGCTCCCTCCTAGTGAAAAGCAGAACAGTATAGTCCCTGCTCCAATTTTTGTTGAAGGAACAAACCCTTTAAGACCTTGGCTAGCTGGGAAAAGTGCAGAGACCGCTGTGCTCTTACGTATTTTTGGAACACACTCATCTCATCTGATTCCCTGCTTTGGCCATCATCTCTGGGTATTAGCTGTGGGAGAATACTCCTAAGCAGAAGTAGGAAGGGATAGATGTATTATGCAGCAGGACCATCAGCTTTATCCTCCACTTATCCTGAGCAGTCCTTTTAAAGTGCACCTCCATTAACATTACAATACAACTAAAAAGTCTGCTTCTGGACTGAATCTCCCCATTGTCCCATTTCAGGCATCTAGGAGCAAAAGGAATGGGGAGCACACAAATGGAATTCCCCGTCAGAGTAGAGTAAACGGAATGATGTACTCCAGGAGGGTGCCTGGTGCAAATCCAGGTGCTACTGGGTATTCCATCAACGGGACCAGATTAGAGCTAGTGCAAAATACTTCCATGAAACACAGGGAGTGGGGTCATCCGCCCATCTGGTTTTCTCTACGGTTTCTTTCCTGCTGAACCCCACTGTTTGCTAAATTCCTGGAGTACACTGGCTCTGCCTTTCTGCCTCTCCCACCTTTCAAAGAAAAAAAAAAAATAGAGATAGATGGAGCCAACAAGGCTAACATCGTCCCAGAATATAACCAAAGCTCAGACTCTTGGCCTAGTGTAAATATGGCCACGGGAGACACTCAGGTGAAAATTGACTTACAAATAAAGGACTACTCAGTGTGGTAACAAAGAGATGGAATTTGACCATCAGTGCTTTTTCTTACCTATAATGCAATAGTTCTTCCAAATTTGCCCATAGTTTTATATAGTTTTATGCATACTATTCATTGTCCTTTGCCGAAATGTGTCAGAAAAACACTAGAGTGAACGTCAGATCATGGGCTTGTAGCCTGCAGAATCAGTTCAACTTCAAGGCAGGTGTACACATACAACACACACCTTAAGGCTTTCCAGGTTTTTCTCAATATCATCTGAAACAATATCAAGGCCTCAGAGAAATGTGAGAATGACCTTGAAAAACAAAATAGTTTGACTGTAACAGTACCAAGCTCATTGAGTAACTTGGCCCTATTAGGGAACATTGATTTCTCTTCTCCTCTCCCCACACTCCCTAATCTGCAACATGCAATTGCTGGACAATTCAGCAGGAGCAGTTCAGCTAATTCAATGCAGTACGGAAACTGTTTCATTTCATACATTTTATGACTCTAGGTTAAGGAGAGCTGTTTCAAAGCAGTATTTAACCTAGAAACTTTGTAAAAAAGGATGGGATTTCAGTAAATCAGTAGGTGTGTGTTGTGTCTGGGGCAGAAGCTGACATCAAGCTAGACCATTCTTTTCAGCAGCCACTGGTATGTTCTATCATGGGTTTGATTCTGCAAGGTCTTTTCAAGCTGAACTACACAGGTCACATTCAGGGAGCTTCCACTGAGGTCCCCAGGGCACTCACCGGGACAAAATATTTCTCATGAAGAGAAGACATTTCAAAACATTGTCATCAACAATTTAGATTTCTTTTAATATTTGCCAGATAAGAAAAGATTGCCATTGCAGAGCACTTGAGAAGTACAGAACAATTCTGTATCACAGATAGAACACCAAGCTCTCTCTGAACAGCCAAAGGCTCATTACCCTGCTGGAAGGACTTACTGCTGCTTTTATACTGCTTATTCTGCTGTTTTCTGAACATGTTCCACTATCATCTTGCCTGGAGCCTCAACTTGCACTGCAGATAGTCCCAGAGAGATTCCCCAAACTCTTTTCACATCCCCTTCAAGAAGGAGGCAGTTTGCACAGAGACAGGCTTAGAGACACAAATTCAGATTCTCCAACCAAAATTATGTGGGTGTGCAGCTGGTGACTGTGAGGATGTTCTCGGCTCTTCATGCCAGAAACTGCCTAATACTACCCTTCCTTCCCACACAGACACCACTAATATGAGTCTCTTCTCTCGCACCAGATGACAATTTTCTTGAAATTCATAGAAATCTAGCACACCAGACACTTCTCTGTGCGTCCAAGTGGAACTGGAATCAGTCTATGAGTTCAAACGGGCTTGTACAGGCAGGGTCTCAGGTGAGCAATAGACACACAGACAAGCAACATAACTCCCAGCTAAACCTTGTTTCCTTTTGAAACCAAGCTGAAAAACATTTTTTGAGAGGGCTGGCATGTTTCATTTTGGTTTAAATAAATTGAAGATTTTGGTTTAGAAGAAAGATATTGGACAGTTTCTAGACAAAAGCAATTGAGAAGGACATTTCCAACCAGAAAAACAGATGACTTTACGAGGGATGTGATAAAGACATATCCATTCATTCAGTTGTTATCCTGCTATTGTTGGTTGAGCCTTTCTTCACTCGTAGTACAATGACTTCTAATTTACCGCTCAATCAATTAAAAATCTCCAAGGAGTGCTTGAAGGTGCCAATAAGCCAAACACTTTCAGTCCATGGAAAATTAAACACAAAAACAAAAGGAGAAAATGGGAAACACTCCCAGCCATAAAGTTAGCTACTTAACAGATATCTACATAACCCCTCCCTGTTTTTCTTCTGCCATCTTAGTGCTGCCAAATATCACGCTTCAGTTTTCCCAGACTAGTGTCTTCCCAAAGAAAGAGAAGAAGACTGAGGGAGAATAAGGGAAAGGGTAGAATATCTAGGCTATACAAAATATAGATGAAAATAACTCAGTTGCATAGGAGAAAGAAGCAGAAAGGTTCGTGGTTTCTTGAAGAAAGGTCAGTGTTATGAGAGGTTGAAGAAAACAGGGAAATGGGGAGAACAGTATACAAAAAACTATGGAGAACCTGCGATGGAGAAAAGGAGAAGAAAGAAAAGCAGAGAAAAAATGGCTCAGGTGTGTGGGATGAGAATAAGTCTTGCAATAAATTCCTAAATACTTCAGGACTCTGCAGCAGCAAAACAGGAAAAATGAACCTGGAAGAAGCCCGTGACGTATGCTGAGCCTAGAAAAGCCACAAAGTGTTTACTTACCACAAAATTTATTCAATTTGTAAAAACCAGACCAAAGAGGCTACCTGCACATACTCTGCCTACCATCTGCACACTGCTTCTAGCACTGACAGCCCTGGCAGAAAGTCAGATGGGTCTCAGAAGTAATTGGTCCTTCTTGGAAACTCCTCCTGGAGCTCCAGGTGAGAGTGGTTTGTGATTCTCTGGGCAGGAATATATTGATCTTTCCTCTCTGATTACTGAGAACTCCTGTAATTCAAAAGTGAATTCTTTAGGAGTGATTTGACCTCTCTGAGGAGGCAGACAGCATCAATCTCCTTAACATGGGAGTGACCCGTGCTGTAGTGGAGCAAGCAAGGCTCCATCCGTGCCCATCATTTCTCACGCAGGCATGTTCACGAGGACTCTGTCTACCTCTGGGCACACCTGCATTGGTTAGCCAGGGCACAGTTTGTATAAGGTTCACCAGCTATTTCTGCTTTTGTCACACAAGTGGTGCTACAGACACACATGGAGCAATTCCTACCCACTTTGCCACTGCAACTGCCCAGGCAAATTGTAAGAAGCTTGTTTAATTCACAGCATGATTTACTGTACATTTCAGTGAGTGAGACCTTCAGACATACCGCCTCTGACTGGGAGCTGCTGATATCTTTTTGACATAAGTCAAGACAAACCCAGTAAACGATTAGACATGAGACTTCCTAGGGATGCTTGGATATGACTGGAAGTGGCACTGGTAACTCAAACAGAAAATGTTTTTACACAGTGAGAGAGTGATCATGCACAAAACTACACAGCCCAGTGCCTTCCTTTTGGAGACAGAAATCAGTACCCTTGCACTTCACCACTGTAAGTGTGGGAAAGGTGTTAGCTCTGGTACTCCAGTCCTCTTTGTGTCTCTGTCCTTCTGTGGCTATTTGTGACCGGCAGGATGTGGAACAGCCTTGGGGCTGCTCTCCACCAGCACGTGTGGAGAGGGCTGTCCAGTGGCTGCACTGCGAGGCTCTGGCTTAGCTTCTGCACTCTGCCCCAGTTACAACACTTAGGGCCACACAGTCCACCTCTATAAAACTGACTGAAGAAACTGTTTGTTTAAATCCACTTTCCATGTTCTCTGGAAGTTTGAAGGACTAACCAAACCTACCTGAAGCTTTAATCACTTGAGCTCAGTCAACTAAAACAATGATATCACCCAGTAGCACAGCAATCTATGGTTTGTGGTCTGCAGACTTCAGAGGTTCATGAGCTACTTTTAAGGCATCAGTGAAAGGCAACCAAGGAAAAGCATCTTTTGCTTTTCAAGCTTGTCTATATCCACTGTAAATTTTTGGACTGCAAGTGGAAAAAATTTTGAAAAACAACTCAAATCCTAAGCTTTCCTAACCATACAACAAAACAGAAATTGTATCTCCATGACTCAATGCTGAGTTGTTATAACACAGATAATACCAGTGAAGGTATTTTTCAAGTATTTGTCACCACATTGTAAGATTTATCTGCAAGTATTTTCATTTCTATAAGAAGTAAAAAGCAGCAAGCTTAACAAAAGAGCTTATTTTGTATAATGACAAATCCTTTTCTCTAAGTCAAGAACTACATGGTTTTGGAGGGAGTATGGGTGGGGGGGTTGATAATGGACTGTCCAAACTGAGGCTAGAAAAGACCACATCATAGGAGCTATTAAAATGACCTATTTGACTGGTTTTCCTATGCAGATCTCAGTCTCCTCTGTGCCCAGAGTGTTTGTGTGTGTGTGTGCGTGCATGAACATGCGGAGAGCAGCTAGCACAGACCAACTCTAGCTGTGAGGCTTTTAGTCTTCAACCTCTTGGGGCTACAGCAGTAGAAGTGGTAAGTCAAAAATCAGACAATAGATCAAAGCTAAGAGAAACACAGAACTGTTATTTTTTTTCTTTTATTTCATAGACACTCATCACTTAGCCGTATTAGTTAGCTGATGTTTTTCAGATACCTTGTTTGAATCAGGGCTTGAAATACTGGAGTAAAAGCAGGGCAGTGGTCTGGGACATCAGTTTTCAGGAGGCTGTTCCTCGAGCGGGGAGCACCATGAGCATGAGGAGGGGACAACATATGTTCACTATTATACATAATACTTCAATTTCTTCAGGCTGCAACAGTGTTGAAAACAAACCTGATATTTTCCACATGCAGACAAAAAACATAAGTCTGTTCTCCTGAAAGCTTAGGGCCTAGGAGGAGATTTACTGGGAGGGGAGCAGCAAGTCCTGGCTGACTGAAGTAGGAACTAGAGCAAGCATCCCTCCAGGACAGATCTTCCCTTTCCTCCTGGAGCAAAGCTGCCATTGCGCCCCACCACTTTCCCCTGCTCCCAGACCCTGTGTGCCAAAGCTTGGCCTTGCCAGCCAGCTGTGGCTGAAGCATGGCCTTCAGGTGCCACGTGGCAGCTTTCATGTGTGCCTCTGGGGAGGACAGGGCACCTCCTGTTTGCCTTTGAGGTGCTGTGTGCCTCCTCTGCTTCTGCATGAGCTGGTGCTCTAGGTGTGCCTGATGCTGGGACCGATGGCTGCTCTCGTGTCCGGGCAGAGGAATTTTCCAAGGTGTGTCGACTGGAGCTTTACCATGCATTTTTCTTAAATGAGGAAGCTCTGATTGTACCAAATAATAATTGTGAAATAAATAATTCACGGTATTTTTTCCTCTACACTCAGTTGTTGAAATGTTTTTTCACGATTTTTTTTTTGTGTGTAACCAACTTGAATTAAGAAAACCTTTTCCTAGTTCTTCAGCTGCTCAGCTCCCAGCCTCTTACAGATTTTCCCTTCTGAAGCCCATTCCTTCCCCCCATAGTCTAGCAATTCCTTACTGTTATTTTGCATGTGCCAATTAGACCTGATGTTGTGATGAAAAGAACAGAAGAAACAGATACATTTATTTTAATGTTTCAGAACCAAAGATATAGGGTTTTTTTCAGTATCAGGACACCAAGTCTCACTGTCTGACTCAGAAACCCTTTGAGCAGGGGAAGTTCGCAGAGCCTTTAGGATAGGAGCCCTCCCACACTGCTTACACAGATAAATATCTGATCTTATCTTTCATCTGAAAAAATCTCCAAGGCAAAAGGAAACAGAAATACGGTTTCATAGCTAAAGCAGAAACACATCTCATGCTGAAATGCAGTCTCATCCCACTAGAGGGTGGTCTGGTCTCCCTCATGCTACAGCTGAGGTGTGTGCAGGCAAAGCTTTTTCAGAAAGCCTGAGCCCACTTTATTTAAGACTCAGCAACACCAAAGTATTCCTGTTCTGAGTTTTTCCAAGTGCTTCATGTCCCATCATCAACATTGAAGCTACCCTGTCATTTAAACAAATAAACACATTGTGCCTCTCACTGAAGAGCTGACATTCTACAAATATCAGCATGCTCTGAAGTTCTCCCAGTGCTACAACTGTGCATGTAGGAAAGAGCAAAGCGAGGCTCGCTGATAGCGTTAAAGTTCTCGGCTTGATACCACTTTGAAGCCTTCAAAATCTGCTTATGTGGTTTCTATTTTCTTCACACCGTTTTCACAGAAGGCTGCATTATTACAAGCAAAACAAGAGAAATTCTTCCTTATGAGTTAGCCTGTGCTTTGACTGTGTGTCACAGTGAGCCAGACAAAGGGCTTCAGCTCAAGAGATGAACTGGAGGCTCTTCCATCAGGTTTGGGAGAGCTGGCAGCTAGTCTCACAAACATCTCTCACACCAGCTACGTGAGAGTCATCAAAAACACCTTCCCCTGCAAAGCCCTCCCTCTCCCTTGTGAGCCATGTCACCTCTGCTCCCTTTCCCAGGACATCCTGCTTGTCTCCCTTTCTCCTCCTTCATATGTGCTCAAATGCACAAATCCCCACCTCCAAGCTTTGTAGCACAACCTTCAAAAATCCTTGTCTTGCTCCTCCTTCTGAGATGCATGTCGTGATCAACAAGAAAAGGTGATTTCAGCCTTCTTTCTGGTTCCTGTCACTTCTGATGATCAGAAATCCTTTAGGACCTTTGCAAGGAAAGTGAAGGTACAGCATTAGCTGATGGAACTGAAGGTGCATCAAGCATCAACCCAAACACCATAGCATTTAGTCAGAATTTCAAAGATATTTCAGAGAATTTCATCCAACATCTTGGTTCCTACCTCTATGTCTACCCACATGGGAGTCTTCCCTTTTATGACAGTGGGAGTAAAAACACAACACATAGCATAAACTCTGTTTGTACACCTATGGAAAACTTTCTCTGTTAGGAGTTTTTGTCCCAAAATGAATTAGGCTTTAGATCCCTTTCCTCTAATCAGTTTTCTCCTTATTGATTCATTTTCCTAAGTCTTGTTTTTCAAGTCTGGTAGTGGGTAAATGAAACATTTTATCTCAAAAAACATGTGGTGGAAGGTATTTTCAGCCACAAAAATTGGCCGTATCTAAGGATGTTCCAATTTGGATGCAAGCTGGCTGGAAAAATGGGAAGACTGTGAGTAAGCCAGAGCACAATTCACCATTACATTAATAATATATATATGCATATTTTGAGCGATACAGGAACAAATGTAAAGTAATAGAGGAAAAATATGCTTAATTTGCATGAGTTTGCTTTCCTATCCATTTTAGGAGACATAATCTGCCTATTTGGCTTTGTCTATTTCACATACTTGAGACAGCAAAAATGTTAAAAGATTAAAGAATTCATTATTTATCTCATGACATTTGAATAATATCAACAGATATGACACAGCTGCCAATGATAATCAAGACTACCTTCAGCTGTGAGTTTGGATGCAAATCACAACAAAACAGGATGATCTGTTCTGATGCAATATAATGAATTATTACATCATTCATCTGGTCTATATAAACACAACATGGCAAATAAAGTCTTTTCATAAACTCTTTACACTTCAATGTCCTAAAAGTTATATAGGATGTGGCATATTTGGCTCTTGTACTGGGGAAGGAAGTGATATGGATGGGAAGTGTGACACTCAGGTCTCACAAAAAGATTCAGGCTATTTGCCTCTGTTTGCTCCTTTTTGGTGACAGCAAAGTTTTGATGGGTGGTGTTGTCTCTAATAAGTAAGTAACTGTTCTATACTTAACTGTTAAGATACACAAGTAGAGCTGTCCTCCAAATTGGTTCCAACATCTGGATACCACTGTTAATAGGCTTGGGAAGAACATTTGGTCCTCATTTAAAACACTGCAAACACTATCATGATGTGGACTGTGAAATTTTAAGCAAGACTACTGCTGTTTTGATTATACTCTGAGATAAAAAAAAAATAAAAGCAAACAGCCCTGTAAATAATGTAAAAATGCAAGAACACCAGCACCCTTTAACAGGCATCTCTGCAGCAGGTAAAACAGCAAGTTTTCTTTTATAACAGAACTTATTCAAGCATGAAACTCATATCTTTGTTTTTTGCTCCCCATGTCAAAAGGTAAGGGAAGGGAAGGGAAGGGAAGGGAAGGGTCACAAATGAATTCCAAATGTAGCTAAAATTAGCAAGGCTGTCCTTTTAATGCTGTGTTCCAGAATCCAGGGCTCTGCATTGCCATTCTTCTGTAACCCCAATTAATTAGGTATTGACTTGTTTTTTCATTCAATTAAAGTATAATTAAATGGCAGTGGTCTGCCTCTGAAAAGCAGATGAAAAGGTTCTGGTAAGAATCTCTAGGTTAATCCAGCTGCTTAAAATGTGTGTTGTATTTGACCATTTGCCAAGATATTCTGTGAATACATGAGCCAGCTGGCACGGGGAGGGCTGGTGGGAACCTGTCAGCTGTTTAGGACAATGGCTGCAGCTTTTTTAACCAAATCAGGTTTTTAAAATACCTAAAAATGAGACACGCTAGCTTGGCAGCTCAGGAATTATGGCAGAAATGAAATCCTAAGAATTTTTTTTCTCTTAAAATATGAGTTTTGACTCATGTTCTGTGAACCTCTGAACCAAGTCATTTATTTGGATTACTGTTAAATATCTGGCAAAAGGACACAATGCATCAAAGCCTTATTTTTGCAGTGATGGAGCCCAAGTTTGCTATTCTGACAAATACAACTATTCAGGAGGAAGAAGTTGTGTTAATGTGCTGAATGAGGTTGCATCACCAGCTGCTCTTTGAACCAGGCAGGACTCCAGCCTTGGTGCTGCTTTCAGGGCATCCCCCTCCCTGCACAGGGCCTCGGAAGGATGCGCGGGTGCTCGTTCAGCCAAAGCGTGAGCCACAAGCACACCCTGGTGAGCGGCCACTCCCTCACATCCTGCTGCTGCCTCCGGCTTCCAACGGGAATAATTGCTGATCAGCCCGAGTCAGAGCTTCATCAGCAAACCTTTAATGCACTGCTTCCCACCAAGTATTTTAGACAGAAAAATTAGCCAACGACCCTGGCATTTAAAAACCTCTTGTACTCCCTGTGTTTTCACTGTAGGGTGAAATGAAATGATTACAGACAGGAGTGATTTCTGGAGCATGGAGGCAATGGCCAAGAGCCGAGCAGCCCTCTAAAAGCTGGGCTTGGGTGCGTGCGTGTGGAGGCCGGGGCGTCTGCACGCCAGGTGTCAATATGAAACTTGCCATGCTAACAAGAGCCTTGCAACAGGCTGTTACTTTGATTTTTTCCACCTGGTGCTTGGTGTAGCAATATGTCTGCCTTACCATGTGAGTTATCTGAGAAGCTGTCAAAAGGCAGGGAAGATATGGGAAGTTTTTAAAAACCTGGCCGAGCCTGCCTTCTCAACAGTAACACTTTATGACACTTTTATTTTCATCCCAAACTTCAGATGCTTTATTCTCCAGCCCCCAGAGATGCTCCGGCTGTCTGCTCTGTGAAGCATCCTGGTGCTCTGTCCAGGGGTTCTCCTCAGCTTCCAGGCTCCTGCACACAAGTACAGAATGACTTTTCTAATCATGCAGAAAAATGTAAAATGTAAATATCTTCATAAGCATTTGGAAATTGAGAAAAAGCATATCTTTGTAATACACTTAAGAAAGCTTCATGTGCATATCTGAATCTCTCCATACCCACCACTTCTGCTGAGCTTTGGCCTTTGGTGCTCCCAGTAAACAGGAAAATGTGAGGTGCAAATACTAGGTAGGGAATTAACATGAAGGGAATAAACTGAAGCCAAAAAGGAAATGAAGGAAAGCTGGCAAGAGCCAGAAATTAGGCACATTTCAGCACCTTTTGCACTTGCAGAAGAACTCACATGTCTGCAATACTGACCGCTCATCCAAACTTGACCAGCAAATGTGTGTAGGAAAAGGTTTTCCCCAGCTGTATCAACCTCACTTTCTTTATTCCCACTGAGCAGCAGACATGTACAGCGTCACTATTGCGTATGCCAGAGACTTTTCCTGATGATGTAGGAGAGCTGCTCTTCTTTTCTTAGTGGACAGAACTGTTTTTTTAATCAGAGGATTATTCCATCCCTTTATCCAGGACATACACTGGAAGATAGTCTGGGAAGGACGGAGCAGTTTAATATTCCTTTTTCTCCCCATTATCCAAACCCACAGCATTTGCTATATGTTGTATTCTGATTGTAGAGCTACTTGCTGGTTTCAATGACCCTTAACAAAAGTAATTTGGGAGCCCCAGAAACATTGGTGACATCTAGCTTTTTCCTAGGAGCACTATCAGCTGTCAGTGAGAGCACTTCTCATGGACACAATTCCAAGCAGCCAGGCTTGACCAGGATTGTGTGGGCAGTTGGCGGCCTCTGAAGTTGCCACAACTCAGTTCAGCTCCTCTAACAACCTCATGTCTCTCTGCTCCTGTGTCCAGCAGCACAGTCCTGTGCAGCTCCTGGCCACTCTCGCCATCCCACACCACTCAGGGTGCAAGACATATGGACATGATGGGAAAATGAGGATACCTCTCTCCATTTGGCAAATGTCTTCAGGTCGCTAAGTGATAACACGATGACACGGGCAGGGGTCCCACACCTAGATCCATCCATGAAGATTTGGGACACCAGAAATTCAGGACTCTCTCTTGTGCACTTGAAAATCTGCATCCGGGTCTCCAGGCCTCATCTCCTGCCTCTTCAGAAGGAATCAGAGATCCAGGGGGACCCAAAGTCTTTCAGTGGAGTTAGGGTCCAGAGAGCTCTGGCTTAGGAAAGCTGTGAGAGACTAGAAGAGAGGCAGAGAAGGAAAGAAGACCAGAAAAAGGGAGTTTCAACCAAACTTTTTTCATTTTTTGAAGTAAATTTCCCAGGAGTCAGAAACCTGATTTTTTGCAGCACAACTTTCTGCATATCAGTTGAACTTTAGTTCAACTGATTTGATGATACAGCAAACAATTTAAAATATATTAATACTGTGGAAAACATAATGCTGTCAGTTAAAGATATTCCTCAAATTAGAATTTTTTAAAAATGATTTATCATTCCTGAAAGACACCAAATCAATTACATTCCACTTATAATATTTTTAAGGTATTTTTTATGACAGTAATGTCAAGCCCAAATGAAGACTAAAGGAAAAAACAGAGAGCAAAAATCCCCCCTGCTCAAATGAGTTGAAAAAATAATGCAAGACAGAGGAAAGAGGAGTAGCTCAAATATCTGATGAAAGACTTGGAGGATGTAAGAAAGGTTAATGGCAAAAATAGTATGGAGTAGTATAGATAAAGTGGGAGTAAAGCCACAACAGATTTATTTTCCCTCTGTCTCCAGCGCTGTGTTTGTTACAGTGTCCAGGGAGATCAGCCCCTTCTCTTGATGCCTTGTGCTCCTGGGGGCTGGGACTTGGCTGCTGAGCTCAAAATCGGGGTGATTCAGGGGCTGATTTAAGGGCACAGCTCTTACTGAGACCTCCTTCCCGAGACCAGCCATTCACTTCAGACTGGTCACCACCATGAAAGTTATTTACAGTGTGGTTACAGGAGGACATTCCTTCTAGCTCCGAGTCTCAGAAGTTGAGTGAAACCCACAAAACTTGAATAGTCAGGGGCTGACCTTACAGGGAGCCAACAGAGGAAAATACTCGGAGTCACTGCAATAATGAATGGACAGCCATTAATTTAAAACAAACCACATTGTTTCTTTTACTCAGCATAGGTAATGAAATAATGAAAGGAACCCACAAGCTTTCAAAACAGCAGCATTAGACGGATTTCCACTGTCACGAGATCAAAGCAAGAGGCTTTGTTAGTTATAGTCAGACAGTGTCAGACAAGGAAACTCTCCACCAGCCTAGCAGAACTGAGCCAGTCCTTCAGCCCACCCCTGCCTCCTCCAGC
The DNA here is from genome assembly GCA_013397055.1 of Pachycephala philippinensis. Taxonomy (NCBI): domain Eukaryota; kingdom Metazoa; phylum Chordata; class Aves; order Passeriformes; genus Pachycephala; species Pachycephala philippinensis. Next base: position 874,318 of record VWZT01006909.1, read on the forward strand.
TCATTCAGGCAGAAACACACTCACACACAGGGACTGTATTGACATCTTCTTCCTCTCTTGATCCATCATCCTATCCCTCAGGCAGAGTAAACTCTGCAACGCCCCTCTTTATTTCCAGAAATCAACACTTTTCCTTCCTTATTTGATCAATGTAGAAAGAAGCAAGAGGGAATTTTCTGATAATCTCTGCACCCCACACTTCATGATTTATTCAGGCACCATCTGAAATCTGTGTTTCTGGAAGCACCTATAGCTTGCACTGTTTCTACCTTCAGCTTATATTTATATCTGATGGTCAATATTCTTCCATAGTAGGCCATGAAAAAAAAATTATTTGGAAAAATTCAGAGCCTGCTTTCTTACAGTCAATGTCCTTTGGGAATTTGCATCTGAAACACACATAAAATGAGTGATGAACAATTAATGAATCATTCTCAATTTTGACAGTCAGGCTCTGCCACACCATCCATTTCCCATGTACAAGTGACCCTAAGCTGCAGCTCTCAAAGTGCTTCACACCTTCAGGTTTCAAGCAGAAAAACAGAAGTGCTGGTTTTGGACTGTTACGGAAACGGATGATTTACATTGGACTTGGGTCTGCCCAAGATGCCTCCTAGTTTCAGTGTAATATACCCACTTTGGTTTTCTTCTTATCTTCCACCTTCATCTCTTCAGATTATCTTCCTTTCTGACATTTTCTGCTCTTTTATCTCTGAAGTTCCACCCCATTTATTTGCACATTGTCCATAAAACATCCTATGTCATATGGCTTTGTGTGTTGAGGTAGAGGAGGCACACAGTGTGTGAATCAGAAAGTTTGTGGGTCACAATGTCCCCCTAATGCAGTCACAGGATGATGGGATTCGGTCACTATCTCATAATTAGCATTTGAAGTATAACATTAAGCCTGAGGGACATCACCTTCACAAGGCCACGAAAAACAATCCTTCACTTCCCAGGAACGTGAAGCACAGAACTGGAGAAAAGGAAGGGAACACTTGTCAGCAGCTATTAAGAACATTATATGTTGTCCTCAAAAGAGTAGAAAAAAATACAAAGAAATGAATTTTAAGTAAATTTTAAGCCAAGAAGCTTAATGCATGCTTTTATCATCATTTTACAGAACAATTCATCCTGAAGCCCTTAGGTTAAATCCACCTTAATTTTTCCCACAGTAGGCAAACACAAACTGCAGATTTGGAGTCAGTGTGAGTCTGAGCCCTACTGGGCCCACTGGCTGAAGCCCAGCAGGCAAAACGAAACAACACCTTGTCAAGCACTCAGAAGGAATCCTTCCAGGATATCACCTGGTTAATGCAGTAAAAACTAAACCAGGCAGCCAGAAAAGTTGCACATTTGCAGTCAAATCTCACTGCTGTGGTGGAACTTACAAAGGGAAGAAGAAATTAAAGGATCCATTTCACACGGGTATGGAGGACAATGTGAAAAGCACTAGTTTTCAGACCCAAAAGAGCAAGCAAATGTTTACCTGGAATGTAAGATAAAAAGAGAGGACAGGGAAGTGCAGGTGTCCGGAAACTGTCCGTACTGCTGCAGCCTTTTAGTTGATCATGAACATTTGGTATGAAACCCTGGAATGACAGCGCGAAAGATACTGAGATTACTGCTGTACCACAACACTTTGCCAACTTAAGCCAAGAGAAGCTATAAGCATTAAGTTTTTGTTGAAAATACATGTTAGTCTGGCCAGTGTTTTAGTTTGTTGAAAAAATAAATTGGAGAATAATTTATTTATTTGCAACTAGCTAATAAACTACTGCTTTTGAACCCAAAACCTCAAGAATACTGAGTGGGAAGTGTAGACAGTGGAAGGCAGGTGTGGCATTGCCTGTTGCAGTGAGGAGGGGGGTTGCTGGTTTGTTCCTTTGGTTATTTTTGCAGTCATGCTCCTTTTCTTTAACAGGGATCTCTATGAAAATTGATTGCATGCTCACATGCATTGTCTGGGAAGGTGCTGCCAATTCCCAGAACGAATTTACAGTTACTGTAGAAAATGTAACATCTGCCACACGTGGATCCATTAAGCCAGTCCCTTCAAAACCAGTGCTGCCAGATGAATGCATTTTATGATTATAAAGCGGAAGAGCAAGCTATTTTACGTGGCCACTAATTGTCAGTGGTTTCCTTATGTTTCCCAGACATTCTCAAAGATAGTGGGAAATGGTTTCTTCACATATGGATGTCTGAGTTTTTCATTCACAGTTCCTTTCACTGTGGGAAGAACAATCACGATCTCAAAAAACTCCATGAACTGCAACTTTGCAAAAACTACTCAAAGAAACTTCATAAACCATTTCTATTTTTCATATTTTCTTCAGTAATTTCACAATATTTCAAAATTTTGTAGACCTCTCAACAAGCAGTATGCATAGTTATCACTATAGGAAACATTTTGAAATAAAATGTTTTTTCAAACATGAGAATGGATTTTTTTCCTTTAAAATGTCAAAACTGAACATTTAGATCATTAAAAAAATGCAGAAATTTTTCTTTACTTTTGAATATCACAGACATTTCCCATACATTGATTCTGTATTGATGAATTGCCCTTTTCAGATAAAGAATGTTTAGCTTCAGAATTCCCAGTCATCTTTAAACTAAATTTATCATATCATTGCACCACTGCCAGGAGAATAGTTCAAGGTGCACAGCTGTCTGCATCATTCTGTCCCAAGGTGGGATATAAGGACAATTCATTTTCTCTTATTCTCCACCTTGCAAGTCTCTTTGTAATCACATTGACACCTCTGCAGCAGAGGAGAGAGATCTCTTGGGACTTCCAAGAACCTTGCAGATGGCCTTAAGTTAAAGGCAGAAAAAGCAAACAGCAAGCACTGAATCAGGTTTTCTTGTATCTTGCAAGCGGCTTGTTTTAAAGGACATTACACCATGGCGTCACAGATAGATAGAAGGACTGTGAAAAGGTACAAAGAGGTCAAACAAGGTCATTGATATGATTCTCTGCTATGCCTCCTACATCCCCATGAAGTGGGTGAGCTGCTGTACAGTTATATCACTAGAGAAACACCCAAACCCTACCTCGTGAAATCTGTGCCAAAATACTAGACCTGCAAAAAACCCTTTCCAGAGTGCAGCAGTTTCAAGGGGTCTCACGATCGCTCCTCTTTTCCTCCTTCCCTCTGCCTTTCTCCTAAAACCTCAGCATCCTCAGCTTCTGAGTGAGAGGTGCTGCGTGGCTGCTGCAGTGGGGTAAGCCAGAGCCGTGAGCTGGGAAGCCAGGAAGGGCTTGAAGGGCTGAAGTTTGAATGTTGAACCAAAGTCTCTCACTCTGATCTCTCTGCCCTTTGGCCATGTGGTTGAGTGTGCTGCTGTCCCACAGGCACAAGGCTGCTCTGTCAGTCTGGCTGCTGAAACTCACCCTCTGCAGGTTCTGTCAAGCGTGGCTGAGGCCACAGTGTTCACTGACAAGAAAGGCTCGAAACTCCGGTGAGCTTTGATTTGAAACTGTGAGAAGCAGGAGGGCTGAGCTGACATGCTGGTGCCAGACTGGATTGCCCAGAGGAGGTGTGCCTGGACTTGCCTAAACATCAGTATCTTCCTGGCTGTTGCTGCAGCCCGTCAAAGAGGGTTAGAATGTCTGAAGTCTCAGCATTCAGCAAGTTGGGATGAGGTCTTCCCACAAAGCAGTGACTTAAACTGTATAAGTGCTGCATTGAAAGAGCTTAACACCTGAGAGGAAACAGAAATTGTTCCAGTTTTGTAGACAGAAAAGGAGATGTGTTTTCGCCAAGTTTGCTCTATGTTTTTCTTTCCCCTTCAGCTTCATTTCTGTGCCGCTTCAGTCTCAGGCAATTGTAGCCCATTTGTTACCAGCTGATTTCCCCTATACTTGCCGGCAAGGTCTGCATCATCTTGGTAGTGAGTGATGGAGAAGAGCGACCAGTGGAGCTTCAGCTCACTGCTTCAGTCTGCACTGACTGCCCAGCTCACCTCATGACTTCCTGCAGATGTTGAGCAGGTTATAAGGGGTAGAAGTGGTGGTGTTCCCTGTCCCTATATGCTGTATGTGCTCTACTCTTACACACCAAGAGAACTGACCCGAAACAGCAGTACTTCGTGCTGAGCCTCCTCACCATCCTCCCTGTCTGTGGCCAGGCAGCCTTCCTGCCCCCTTCCTTCACTGCTTCCCAGCTCATCCTCCCTCCCACAGATTTACAGACTTCCTGGGTCAGTAGCCTGTCCTATTTCTTTCTCCTACCTGCAAAACCATGTCCTTCTACCTCTTATTCAGCTAAGTCATTGCTGCACCGAAGCCTGGAGTCAGCAAAAAAGAACNTTTTTTTTTTTTTTTTTTTGGTGGATGTTTATATTAAATACAACTTGCCCAAACACAACCTCTTCTTATTGAGGCTAACAAAACAAAACATGTCCAACACTTGTGGGCCAAGTCATTCTGAAGGTAGGACAACCCCCCAAAAAACTTAAGAAAGCTTTCCAGAGGGAAGGGTAGAATGTTTTGACACATCATGCGTTCTGCTCCAATCGATCAGCCATCTGGGGGAAAAGCTCTGCAACAGGGTAAAGCAAAGCAGACAAAACTTCAGAAGATGTGGCTTGTTGGGATGATTGTTTGAGGCATAGAGATGAAACTGGGGATCCCACCTGGAAGACAGGTTTGAGTCCAACTATGTAGCAGCTACTGCTGTTTCATAAAACTGTAAGTTTTGGCAACAGAAGCTATTGGAGGAGAGGGACTAAATGGATCTCCACGTGGAGTAACTAAGAAAACATGTGTTTTTATTTTCAAAGAACAGCTGAGATTGGGTCAGCTGGTTGTGATAAAGGAGATTTCACTCTTTCTGAACTGATATATAGGGAAGGAAAAGCAATTCCAAAATAACTTAGCAATTCTAAGTTCCTTTGGTATTTGTTGTAACAATATTTGTTACTGGAAATTTATTTGGTACAAAATATAAATGTTAGCTATCATGCTTCCTTTGGTATTCAGCATTGTAAAATTAATGTGCTGGGGTTTTTTTTTGCACAGTAAGCTGCACTGCTTTTGAGCAGTGAGAACACCGTGAAACAGAGGATTAAGAGCTCACTGGGGGCACATCAAGTTTTGTACCATCACAGTTATATCTTCAGGCTATCATGACTATATTAATATATTATGGCATGGGAGGGCTGTCAGAGTGAGCTCAGAAGGAACCCAGCCCACTCTTACCAGATTGTTCCAATGCTAATTTACAGCCCAGACCTCGGGAGGTTGTTGTTCTTTGTGATAACGTGTAGGTTATGTTCTAGAGTGATAGTCACTCTGAGGGGAAAAAATTGCTTTCTTGACCTGGGGTAAATCTGTTTTATTACCCCGTAGTTACCCCTTTAAACTGTATCCTACTTTCTCTCCTGATTTCTTCTTAAGTTCTCTCTCTCCTGCTTCTTTTCCCTCTCCTATTGTCCTCTTTTGCACGCTAGATTCCTGAACAATAACCCACTTTTCAGAGCAGTAGCCTAGAAATCAGAGATGTGTACTGGGATATAAAATGAATGCGTGGAGGTACTGCCACTTAAAAATTTCAGGAATTTCTGCTTTGGTGCAGCTTTCTAAAAACACTGCCTACTTGTGCTTTCTAGTCCACAGGTGAAATCTCCATTGTTGCTGGTGCCACATAAGACTGCAGCTTGATTTCATGCCACA
>VWZT01006909.1:880034-1015357 GCA_013397055.1 Pachycephala philippinensis
GCAGTGCCTTTTCAGAGGTAGCCTCCTGTTTTTGCCTCTACCTTTGCTTTCCAGCATCTCTGAGGTGGAATCTGTCCCTGCTCCATTGGGTAAACCAGCAGACTGAAAGTGTTTCTCTGCAGTACAGGATCTTTCCTCTTTCTTAGGTATGTAGCTTTCATTGCTTTAATCCATAAAGAGTGCAGCGCTTGGGCATTTCTTCAGGATTTATCTTTACACACTGCCATGGATCTCCCCAGCTCTTTGCTTCTCAGGATCCCTTTCTTTCTGTGTCCCCTCTGTGCATGCCATTGTGAGCCTGCAGGTTTCAGCGGATCTCCACCAAGGTGCAAAGGCAGTGAGCACCCCAAATGTTCTGACTAGAAAGGCTAGCCTCTGGAAAAGGACACGAAATGCTTTGTTTGCTTCTTACTCATAACAATCTATCTTTTTTCAAATAGTATAGGATCATTAGGAAGGTGATACCAAAGCACAAAAGACAATCTTAAAGCACGTCAAGAGAATAAGCAAATAAGCGATGGTGATGGAGCCTTTTTGACAGTGGGATTCTGACCTTGGAAAAACACCCCAATGTTTGAAATTATGGAAGGCTGATCCTGCATGAAGCATCTGTCATCCCCATGATCAGGCCCATGAAAGACTGAGTAGTCTAATGCTCTCTGTGCATCCTATCAAGGGATGAGAACCAAAAGTCTGAGAGCACCAGAGAAAATAGAAGGTGAATTTTTAAACCCAATGCAAACTAAAAACCTCAGAAAATGTAATTGTATACCGTCTTAATAAAGTGCCAAACTGTGACTTTAGAAATGAGGCTCTATTCACCCAGAGGCATTAATTTTCAAACTGCAGAAAAGAAAAGGAGAAAAAAATTAGAAGTAATAATCTTTGTTGCTTTATCAGTGAAGTCCAGGTGAAGAACTCCTGTTTGTAGTAGCTAAATATTTGGATTTTACATGAGCTACAGGAAATGAAACAAGTCCCCTGAAAAGATTAACTATCCATTTTCTAGGGTTGATGAGTTGACAGCTCCACAGTGTTTCCCAGATCAGGTTAGAGGCAGCACAATAGTACCTTATTGAGGAGGAAGTACCACCAGCTAATGAGAGAAAATTGAAAAGTTGCTATAGTGTGTCACAAAGGAGGATTCTGTTAGACATTTCTCTTAATACAAACAAATGCACCTGCAATCTACCCAGGAATTTAAGCGAAATTCCCCCTCCTTCTCCACTTTCTTCATAGCAACAGGAACGGTCTGAAAAGGTGTGTTTACGAGAATTGAAGAATGAGGATTGCTTGTAATTCAGTCACAGTTCAATTTTTAGAAGAAAAAATGCTAGTCGATGTATGAGACAAGTAAAATCTGACTTAAAGCATTTCCTTAGAATATTATACTAAAAAGGTATGTTCTTTTAGAAATAAAAACAAACTTGAGAACAAAGGCCTTGCAATTTCAATAGTATCCAGGCATGTAAATTGATCTACTGCTGTTTGTTTTGAGCCACCCTTTAAGTTATGGGGTAGTGCAGAGTGGGAGTCAGTTTACAATATCAAGGCTTTAGTGACTAGAAAGGTACAATAAATGTTCCCACAAATGCACAAATGCCATTCTGAATTCCCAGAAAAGTGAGGACCATAAGTAAGCCTTAGCCTATGAAACTTCATTTAAAGACTTATTTCCATCTCTATGCATTTATTTGCCAGGAGATAAGGAAAAACAGTGGTTTCCAAGATCATGGTGGTTGTATTTGTAATCTGTACATTTGTGTTTTCCTTGCGTACAATGCTGACCCTGTAGCTGATGGTCAGCAGGCACCAGAGGTCAGGCAGTGATTTAATGCACAAACGTGAGCCCCCACAGAATCAGTTGGAGCCTTTCCTAACGCTTTTTTTCTTCCTTGTTTGTCAACAGAGCAGCAGCAAGAAACAACAAAACTGTGCTTGTTTTGTTAGGTGTTCATAGCTCCAAACTTGGAAGATATAAAAAAAATTCTCAAGTGATTCATCTCAAAAGAAGGAATCAGCAAGAGGAAGAAGGTCAGAACCTCACACTCTCCAGAAAATGTCTACCCACCGCTAATTCTCAATCTAATATGGTGTTTGTGAGTTTGGAGGAAATTTGCCTAAACCTGAAATAATTCATGGCACCACCAACTTTCCCAAACGGTTTCATTTTGCAGATAGCTTCTAATTTTGGGTCCCAGCCCAGCTGTGATCAGCAGCTGAGCAGGTCTTCAGTGTTTCTGAACTTTGGACTTTCTGCAACAAGGAGGGCCTCCCAACCAAAACCAGACTGTGAATGAAAGCTGTGAGGGAGTTAAAACAGTGGCAACTGCAGCACTCGCATGTAGAATATCTTCCTGCAGGCAACTTTGGGGCTAAAAATTTGGCTACACAAATAGAAGGCAGTGATAAAAGAGCACAGTGATGTACCACTGATGGTTTGGGGGCTGGCAGGCTAATGCCCTTGGTCAGCATTTGCTGTTCATTGTGTAGGAAATGTGCCATGCAAGCAGCTTTGAACCAAATGGGACATTCGGAATCAAGTGTGTCAGGGAAGGGCCTTCCCAGTCTCTTTCCAGTCACAGTGAAAACTGCTCCACTTTCCACTACCCAGCAATGACTGGCCACAGTGTGTGAGAAATCACTCCAAGGTTTATGTGGGGAAGAAAAGTATGAACATCCACAGGGTGTTCATCCACAGGGATACAGCTGAATGCAAACTTCCAAAATGCTTCCTCTGTTGGCCACTTGCCTTCTGTCACATCCGTCTCCCATAGCAGGTGGGGAATCCAGTGAATGTTGGCATGACATCCTCGGTGCATGGCTGCAGTGCAGTTATAGCTGGCCATGCTAATGATTTATCTCTGAATGTGTTTCTGAGACATGTGCCACATGTCACAGCAAATTAAGTTGGTGTGAAGGAGGCTTCAAAACACCGTTCCTTAAATGTTATGGCACTGGTCCAATTTCACTTCATTTAGTTACTGCAGTATGAAACAGAAGCAAAGCAGTTCTTCTGAGGACTATAATTGCTCCACAGTTGAGCACTGACGTGCCCAGCTACAGTGGAGTGACCATTAAAAAGATCCTTCACAGTTATACAGGTTTCATTTTCATGTTCAACACATTTCTTTTTTGTTTCAAATCCAGTGTTGCTAAACATGAAGGGTAGTTCCTTTTCACAGATGAGGAAATATGTACAAACTTGTTGAAAGAAATGTAAGGATTGAAACCAAATATTGTAATTTCAAGACCAAGTTCTACTGCAGTTCATACTAACACTTTTTTTTAAAAGAGCAGAAAAGGTTTTAAATGACGATAAATGACATAACAGATTAAAAATGCAATTTTTGAATGCAACTGGTAATAGACTCACTGCTGAAGTTAAGGTCTGCTAGATATGTTTACTATAGAAATTTGAATATATTTTTCTTCACCGTCTGGCTATGAAGTCAAAGCCAGCTGCCAAAATCTGGGGCCATATTTCACAAGGGCCTTGATGTACCCTGCAGATTTGTGCCTCTAACTCTTTTCATGCTCCCTTTCTGATGCCAAAGTATGTGTACATTCAAAATTCAGAGTAAGAAATTTCATTTCTATGCAGTGTGGCACTGATTCAGCAAAACATGTACATGCATGTTTAAACCTCAGTGGCCTAACTGGGGTTTAATGCACCAAAGCCAGAGCAGCTATTCTCAGTGACCCCAGCCACCAGAGCATCTACTGTGGGCCATTAGCACGCTTTTCTCCTTTACAGATTATGGTGCAGATATTTTCTCTGAACACTCTTGGATGTCTCATGAATGGCATCCAGTGGCTGCAGAGGGCAATATTAATGGGAGAAGGATCTGGTCCATCAGCAGGCACCTAGATTTTCTGTGCCTAATGAAGCAGCCTTTCTGATTTTGGAGCTTTTACCTATTTCAATTGTAATGCGCCCAAAACCTTAAGGGCTAAAAGAGATGAAAACAGCTGGAAGTTGCCTCTAAAAATTTGGCTTTAAACCTATATCTTCTTGTGATTTCTCCACTGGGGAAGCAGAAGAATATTTAGGCTCAATACTTTAGGGCAGAAGCGCTGTGGTGATAAATCAGATACCGATCTGAGGGTATGAGGTAAGCCCAATTACAACAGCAATGGAGCTGCCTCCCACTGGTGGCTTTAGGTCAACATTTTGGGCTAATCACCTTAGCTGGGTAAGTGCTCGTAAATCAAGAACTGCCTGGAAACTGTTTTTCTCTTCACGCGGCTGAGATACTCAGGGCAGCCTGTCTGCTCTTCCGAGGAGCCTCCCACTGCAGAGTGGGAAGTGCTGTGGGGAGGGCAGGAACCAGGGACTTCTCACAGGCAAAGAGCACAAGGTAGCAGCTGTAACAATACTTTGAAAAGGAGGCCATGGAAAAGGGCATTGCTTCTCATCTAACTGTGGCTGGACTCTGAAGCCAGGGCTAGTCCCTCACCCTTCCCTCACAGGGCAGTGAAAGGGCTCTTTCTGCAGACAGAGAAAAGAGGGGAAGGACTATCCTTTTGGAACACCCTTCACACCCTTCTCCCATGATGGCTTTGTACAAGATTAGCGCAGTTCAATCAACTGTGCTCTTCCCCGGCTTCCCCACCACAATGACCACTGTGGTGGTGGCCCCAAAACTGGTGGGGAGAGGGGAAGCCCAGCTGCAGGTGGTCCCTACATTCCTGTACAGACACTAGTGATAGTTCCAGGAGATGTCCTGAAACAAGAATAATTTCACTACTTCCTTTGTCTCCAGTAACAAGTGACAGGACAAAAGGAAAAAGCCTCAAGTTGCATCAGGAGTGGTTTAGACTTAGATATTAGGGAGTATTTCTTCACAGAAAGGGTTGCCATTGGAACAGGCTGCCCAGGGAAGTGGTGGAGTGACCATCCCTGGTGGTATTTAAAAGACGCGTAAATGTGGCACTTAGGGAAATGGTTTAGTGGTGGGCTTAACACCATTAGTTTTGTGGTCGGACTCAATGATCTTAGGGACCTTTTCCAACCTAAATGTGCCTATGATTCTATCCACTGCACTGGGGATACACCTTATCAGCTCTTGTAAGAGGAACAAGAAACACAAGAGATAATTGTACTGGTTTTTGCAAAGATTTGCTTTCTTTTAAGGCATATGTGAACACAGTCCACAAAATAGAGGTTATAAATAGGCAGAATATATGGGAAGTAGTATAACGTGGTGTACTCGTATTTTAAATCCTGTAGGGTGACCCTGATTGAATCAGTGTACAAAAGAGAGGGCAACGGGGACACAGAGCAGTTTTCAGAGAATAAGCATTTTCTGCTTCATTAAGGGAAACTGTGGATCTCTGATCTCTAAAATGAGCCAGCCTTAGGAGTCTGAACAAGGGACAGTCATTCACTATTTTTAACTGTGCAGGAACTGGGACACCCAGCAAAATTACCAAGAACCAGGTTCAAAACAGCAAAAAAGAGACTTCTTTCTAACATACAGCATAATTCAGCCCAAGGGTTCATTGCCATAGGATACTGCAGAGGCCAAATGTATAAATGGATACAAAAAAAAGATTAGTCAAATTTATGGAATATAAGTCCACTGGCGACTATTAAAAACAATGGTCCAGATGCAATGTCTGGCATTAGGAAGTCCCTAAACTCTTGACTGCCAGGATCTGGGGATTTTAGGAGGGGAAGGAATGCTCCATAAATGCCTTATTTCTTTTCTTTTCCAAAGTATCTGCCACTGGCCGCTGCTGAAGACAGACATTGGGCTAAACAGATGTGTGTTCACAGCTCACAGCAGTTCCCATGTTTCTCCTAGAACAGCGAACTGGAGTTGCCTCATTTCAAGCTTCTATTTGCATTCAAGTAAGCTCTTAAGCCACACTCAACTCACAAGTATCTGACTACCTGCCAGTCAAGCATTTAGCAACATCATTAACATCTGTCACTAACACTTGGATTTCTTTGGTGAAATGTTTCGGAATGCTTTCAGACTTTTTTTTCTTGTTAACCCCAGAGACTTTTTTTCTTGCTCTAGATATCAGCTGTCCCCTTGTCTCTGGCAGAAAACTCTTTCTACCATATTTTCATGATCTCCTGCAAGCTGCAGTTTCCTCACTCATATGTTGTCTATTGTCAGAGCTGCACTGATGTTCAGTTATGATTGAAAAAAGCTGCTCCAAACTTCTGGTGATCTGAATTCACTTTAAAATGAAAATAATTTTGAGCTGAACTTAGCCTGACTTCTTCAAAGCTTAAAATAAAACACACTGTGACTGAGCTGGTACAACTTGGTACAACCCTGCTTATCTGCTGTGCTCCTTGCATTCCTGTCCATGAAAACCTGGCTTAGGTCTGCCACATTAGCGTAGGTGACTCAGAGTATGTCCCACAGACAGATCTGCTAAGGGCATCAGTACAAGAGTTTGCAATTTATACTGGGATGAAGGCATCAAGATCCATTCTACCTGTGCCCAAGCCCCAAAACCTTGCTGTTAGTTCAGACAGAACTAATTTTCAGTGCATCTATTCTCAGTTCTGATCCTTCCAGAAAAGCACACATATTCTGAGACTTGCTCAAAAGCATTGAATATATTAATATATTAATATATTAATATATTATATATATATATATTATTGAATGTATTAAATTCTATGATTGAACACCAACACTACTGTGGGATGTTCATATCTCAAGACACTTCAGTAAAAAGACTTGTAGCATTAACAGTCTTGAGAGCAGAATGACACAGTCAGCAAAAGAGGCCCATTTATCACACACTTCCCAGGCACCTTCGGATGGACCAATGGCCCCTGTGGAGGTTACAGCTTCTCTCGGCTGATGTGGAGAGCCTGTGGGTGAGGTTAGGAATCTAACATATGGATGACTACAGCTGGTGAAACAGATGTAATGCTAACAGCTTAACCCCATTCCCAGTGATGTTAACTGGAGTTACTCAGCTGCTCTCAGTAAAATCCAGATTGGACATGTGCCTATTATTTAGTTTATCTCCAACTAAATCCACCAATCTTTCTTTTCTCCCCCAAGAAATGAAACCAAGTTAATATAACAATAATACCCATTGTTCACAGAGTACTAACAACGTGCCCTGCTTGGCTACTGTACAGAATGAGGCTAAGCCTAGAACTTTTCCAAGAAGTTGTGCTGGCAGCACGTACGCTGTTTATATAAAAAAATAAATAAATAACTTTAATGCCCCCAATGGTAAGCTGAAAAAACATCAATCTCTGCCAAGCAAAAGAAAGATGAAGTTGATGTAGGAAAACAAGTCAGGGACATTTAAGAGAACATAACAAGTAACAGAAAATACATAAATGAAAAAGTAACTAAAAATAAATGATAGCAGAAAGACAATGTTATGTGTGTAACCACGGGGGTGTTTAATTATATTTTATTATCTTTTATTATTATCTTCTATTATGTACACATTACAGGTATGTATAAATTTTAAGTATTCATCACTTGCTGTTGTACCAGATTTGCAGTAACTGTGTCTATTCGTGTTCAACAAACTGCAAATGACAGTTAGGAGCTTTGAATAATCTGTTTTCACACTTCAGATATTTCTTCTGGTTTTCTCCGTTAGTACTTTTTTATTTCTGCAGAAGGAGCAATCTCTCACAACACACGGCAGTACTTCTGACACCCTTGTTGAGTGACTTTTGTGACGACCCACAAATACTTTCCAAAAACGCTTTTTTTCTGGTCAGAGGCAGAGGAAGGGAATGTAGCAGATCCAGGTTATACCTATGCTAAAACTACAGGGCATTGGAATTTTAATTCAGATGTTTTCAAGTTAGAACTTCCAGTCCTTCTCATTCACTGCATTTTGACCTGCCTGATGCAGTGCAGTTGCTCTTGGGTCCGTGGGATCAGATTAACACTATTCCAAAGTGAGTCACCTTAGAAGATGTATACAGTAGTCTCAACAGCAACTGTTTGGCTCTGTGGGGCTTGTCCCATCACATTGGTTACTAACATAAACACACCATTTCTATACTAAAAACTGGCGGAAAATGGTTTTGTGCTGTGTTTCTGTTCAGCTTCAGGGGAATGATACCTAATCTCTGTCCTAAGATATAAACACATACGTGCTCCAGGAAGAAATCCCGGACAGGTAACTGTGGCTTGATCTTACCTGAACAAAATTAGGTGTGTTGCAAGAGAGTTATTACACAATTATTGTTATCTGGAGCTTTTTCTGTTTGACTACTACCTCTCAAACTTATTTTTTACTTAACATGGTATTTAGTGAACTGCTCCTTATGGTGCACCATCTTCTGTTTTCGGTGACTGGAAACTACTCACGTGCTTCAGACCTGGATTGCTGTAATGTCACGACACCAAGCAGTACAGTGATTACATCAGCATCTCCCTTTACTGAACAACATCTGGAAAACAACAACATCTGCCAGTGTTTGCAAGCAGGTAGATGCAGTGAGGTTAGCTCTCACTTCTGCATCTTGGTGAGCTGCTAGTCCTGAGGCATCACTGCATGGAGTGTTGTAAGGTGCTTTGGATACAGGCAATTTTAGCCTGGCCTCACATACTTCTAAACGCGTGGAAACACACAGAATCTGGGGCAATGAAGCCTTTCCTGTTCCTTTAGAGCAGCATGGTTTACATGTTCATATCACTGCTGGCAGCACCCTGCCATGCTTTGATTTTCCTTGGCAGAGGGTAAGTGCAGCATGGATGAGCCCAGTGTAGTAGCTCAGCCTCCCCTACTGCCAGGAGAAGTCCCTGCTCAGTAGAGCACGCCCTTCTCCACACCATGGCATGGCTGTGGTTCCGGCATTTTGGCTCCCACAAAGCCATGTCTGATGCTTTCCTTCTGCAAAACAAACAGTAAGTCCTGAACCTTTTCTGGAAGCAATTAAAAGAGCAGATAAGTGGCAATAATTTACTTGGTCTTGTGAATGTCTTGATTATACTACAAGTCAAGGCATAGCCCAGAATGGAAGACCTGCACATGTGTATGGTAAAATTTCTGGGAAATAACTGGAGGAGCTACTGACGTAAAATGAACAGATTTGGCTCTACTCTCACTGGAATAAAGTGTCCCTTTTGGCTAATGCTCACTTTGCACTGTTTAGAGGATGAGCCCTTCATTTTGACCTCTTGTAGCAACACGGTGTAATGGCTGCCCTTCCATGCAAGGAGTAGGATGTTATATTTCTGCATCTTGGAAATTCTTGTATTTGTTTTGTCAACAAGTGAAGAAAGAAAATAAAAGATGTTTTGATTCACAGGTAAATTTATTTTCACTAAACAAGAATATATAACTTCTTGTATCAGTGTCTTATCAAACAAGTTCCTGTCATTGCAGGTATGCACTAAAGGAAGAAAATGTGTTCAGACAAATCTGCATCGAAAGGTTAACAAGATATAAATGATCTTAGGAGAGGTATTCTTTCCCACTGCTACAGAGATTGGCATGAAGTAAAGCAGTTGCTCCCTTTGAAGCACTGCCAGCATAACTAACTCAGAGTAAGAATTTTGGTTTTCATAACAAATGCTGAAATGTAAGAGAACTATGCATTGATGAATATACTGTATGGCTCAGTGGGACTAGACAACTCAGGTAGAGTTTAGTTACAGTATAAACAAAATATCTTCCAAACAATTTTTTTTAGGTAAAAGGTGTCAATTATGTAAAATGATTCCATGATAATAACAATAGAATTCAAAGGCAGATTTGAGTCTTTCAAACCCATCCAGACTTTAGACTTCCTCAGCTTTAGGAGGGAAAGATCTCACCTGCAAAAACAATTGTGGAGCACGGGAGCCCAGCTTTTCTCAGCAACCTTTTGCACAGATTATTTGTTCTCCTGTTTGTTCTGCTCTATCTCTGATTTCCACCTGAGTACCTTTGAAACAATTTTTCTCGTTTCTTTTTTTTACTTGGAGAGAATGAAGAAAGATAAATCAGGAAACTGACTTTGCAGGCCTCCCAGAAGATACCAAACATTAACGTGAGAGCAGTTATACAAATTCCCAGAGGAAAAAATAAGACTGTCTTTAATTTTGGTCCAGATGTGGGCTGGAATGTACTGGAGACAGGACATTGTTTGACTGAGAGGTGCCTTATAGTTGTCATGAGAAGGATCTGAGTGCAAATTTGTCCCCCCTAACTTAATCTGTCCAAATTGACATTTTTTTCTCAAGATGTGCAGGTTTTTCTCCTGAAGTTAATGGAAAAAAATGGGTACCTCCAAAGGAGAATTCACCTTATGTATCCTTCAGACACCCGTTTTAAGATGAATTACACCCTGAAGGCATGTGTCTGTGTTCACTGACTGCAGCAGGGTTCCCAGTTTATATGACCAGAGAACCAATCAGTAGGTGACTTACATTTTGGTGGTATAAGGAATCCAGCCTAGTGATCTGGACACCCTGAGAGCTCTGTGCTCTTCCTTTTTTCTCACCTCCCATCTCAACCAAGCACAATGATGGGGAGCTGAAGGGCTTTGCCAGATCTTCTCCAACACCTGCAGTGTATCAGAGAGCAGCTCCTTGTGCTGTGAGCGTGGCTGATGTCCACCACCACACTGGTCAGAGCTTATCAGCAGAGGTGCTGCTGTGATCATGATTAACACACATCTATGCTCACTGACAGGAAGATTCAGAGGCATTCAGGTCTGCATCACCTTTAAGGGCCTGGTAAAAGGGAATGCAGTGCATCTGACTCCAGTGGGGCTGGGCTGCAGGGATGTTAAGGCCTGTTTGCAGGTGTCACCTCTGTGTGCTCATGAAACAGGGAAATGTCCAAAGACTTTTCTTTCCTTTCCTCCACACAATGACCAGTCAAGAGGTACACAACTTTATTCATGCTCTTCCGAGATGTCTTTCTTTGCAAAAGGCGTAGGAGACCATGGTGCTATGTGGAGAATGGTACACGCCCTTGACACAGCCCAGGAGCTCAAACTCCTGGTACATGGGAGCATGGCTCTGTCCAGCTCCAGGGAACAGGGCAGTTGTATTTGGATTTCCTCCAGTGCACGTCTCCTAGACATCAAGATGATTTAGAAAGAACATCCCATACCCAAAGATTACAGACCAAACTAAATAAAGTCCCTGTGTGGGTGTGCAAAGCCCAAAACACTGCAGAAGCAAGAGGTTTCTGTTGCATTTCTCTGTATGGGTGTATGTGTTGTACAAGTCTGCGAGGCCCAAATCTATAGGAAAGGGCAAATATATTTAGAACCAAACTTCAGAAAGCCCACAAAATGAATTGCACTGCATATCACAGCCCCACAAGCTGTGTCTGGGGAAGGATGAGTATTTGTGCATGTTGTCTTGCAGGCAGAGACAATGGCTGGGGCTGAAGGGAAGAGGTTATGGACAGCGCACTCTCCTGAGCCCCAGCTCCTCAGCATCTGCACAACCTCCTCCCTGGTGACACTTGCATTCCTGCCTCCGGAGTGCTCAGAATGAAGCAATTGGTTCCTGCTGGGTGGAGTATGTCCATGTATTCCAACTGCAACACAATGCCCCCACCAAGAGTAAACTTTAGGTCCCCTAGAAAACACTGTCCTTTCTCCTTTCAGTTTTTCATGAACTATCCATTGGAGCTAGTATGACTAGGCTAGTGATGAAAAGACACCACTAGCATCAAGTGCACAGGAGAATAACACAGGAGACTGTTTAAAGGGTACATTAGGATTCTTATTTTTTATATATGTAGCAGCACATACAAACTGAGTGTATTATGGTGCCTCTATTATTCTCTTACTTGACTTTCCTGACCTATGTACTTGTACAACTGCAGCCAAACAGGCAAGTAAAATGTTTGCAGGTTCAGCCCCACCTAGTAAAGCAGGCTACTTAGCATCTATTAAAAGGCTGCATTGGAACTAAAAGAGAAAGTCTGCTGCCAAACACAAATAGCAAAGAAAAAAATCTTGAAAATAGAAGGAACAAGTTTCTACATGTACTTGTTTTCCTAGGAGTGCACCACTTGTGAATTCATATTTCTTGATGACCGCTCTGCTGACAGCTCTTTTGGAAAGGTAAACAGATCATCCTGCTCCAGAACAGGGGGAAAAAAATCTGTCTTTACATTTACTCATTCTTGTTTTTAAAATTTTCAGCTGCTTACTCAGGTCTCAAGTATTTGTAGAGCCAGATGAAAAGGAGATTGATGGAACACATTTGTTCTACACAAATTTTAATTGCTGCTTTGATGGGCATATCAGAGGAGGTCAGGAGAAGTGAAATGAGCTATGACTTGGGTGGTCTCTCTCAACTGAACCTCAAGCATACAATCCCTCTTATCTCCATTGAAGTGGGGCAAGAAAGATTTACAAGACAGCCAGGATCTGAACGAGCTGAAGCCTGGAGATCCTGGCTGTTGCAAAATGCTTCCTATACCTCAGTGTTAAAGTTTAACAGCAGGTCTTGTGGTGTGCTTTGCATTCTCCCAGGGAAAGCACATGGACAGGTCATGCACTGCCCAAACACCCTCTGCAAGATTTAAGTACCCACAGAAAAGGACCACGGAGCCAGCTGCTGTGAATCAGGGGAGCTCCTCTGTTCTCAGGGGAGCTCTGCAGATTAGCACCACTGAAGATGTTGCCTAACGTTGTTCTATCTAGAATGTACTTACTTTGAGTTTAATTTCTGAAAGTTAAGTGGACAACAAAACCCAAACAACTCACATCCAAGCTGTCTTGTTTATCAGAAGAAACAGTAACTTAGAAAAATGCAAGCATGACCTTTAACGAGGTTTAGCAGACCTGCTTAGGATTTGGATATCACTGGGAGAACCCGGCTCACAGACCACTTCCCTGAGCCTGTTTCTCTGCTCTCATTGTAAACGCACAGAGCTGAATCACTCCCACATTGCTGCACTGTTATTGTGGTACCGGGGCAAAAATATTTGGCAGACATTTCAAAGTAAATGCTTCAGATGGAATGACGGCAGCCGAGGAGCAGAATGCCAAGATTAAGGAAAGTGTGTGCTCTGCTATGCAGGGAAGCTTTTTTGGAAGAAATACTAAAAAGAAGTTTAGTCAAATTTTAGCATAATTACTATTAACTTTTACTAGAAATAAGACATCAAAGTGGTCAATACCTGATGTGCAGTATTTAAAGGATTGTTCAGAATATTAGGCAAAAAAAAATAAAAATTTCCTATCTGAAGAAAATGGGGGGGTTAATTCATCAATACTATAAAGAATATGCATTCCACTGAGAAATTCTATTCTAGCAATATAAATTCCTCACAAAAAGGTTGCGGTGAGGCTCAGTGTATAGAAAAAACAGATATTTTTGTGCTATTATAGTGGTTCATTTACCTCACCAAAACTTTTTCCATTAGAAGTTGCTGTTTTCAAGGACTTTTTACAACTTGAACATCAGAATTGGCTTACAGCTATGACTTGGTAAATAAAAGCTTGGCTTGAGATGCACTTATAATGCCAAAGTTTAAAAAAAAGTATTAGTTTGGACACCTTTGGTTATAAAAGAGCAAGAAAATAAATTTTTTCTGGTCTTATAGCATTTAAAAATGGCTTTGGTCTACAAAG
Organism: Pachycephala philippinensis; assembly: GCA_013397055.1. NCBI lineage: Eukaryota > Metazoa > Chordata > Aves > Passeriformes > Pachycephala > Pachycephala philippinensis. The sequence goes on from VWZT01006909.1 coordinate 893,578, forward strand.
GCAATTTGTTAGGTAATTAGCCCAATTGCTCTAATTCCCTTCAGGATGCTAAAAAATGAATGGTTGAGACACTAGACTTGAAAATGACTTTGCCATATGCAGTGAATACTTTTCACAAAAATTATTAAACTGATCCTTTAATCTGCTTTGCACATACGTTTAAGAGTTGGACTCAGTGATCCTTGTGGGTCCCTTCCAACTCAGAATATTCTGTGATTCTGTGATACAGTGAAACTGCTCACCTGCCTTTGCCATCAAGAGTGAATTTGACTTGTGCAGACTGAAATGTGTTTTCTGCGTCTCCAGGAGTCTGCAGAGTGGTTGGAGTCTCTCCAGTGGGCTCTCTGCAGTCTCACATGCATTTGTATCTGTTTTCCATGGCTCCCAGCGCATCCCTCAGCAGCACCCTAGGAAACCTGCTGCTTGCACGTATGGCACGGGGAATAACAATTCTGTTGCTATTTCCTAAACACAAGCGAAACAAGAGTAAGACCCTCCCCAAGACCCCCAATAAAACACCAGTGTGCTAAAATGTCCCACGCTGTAGTCCATCAGTATATTGGGCTAAGAATATACAATTTCTCCTACAGCTTTTGTTTTTCCCTCTATGTTCACCTGAACTTCTGATAGATCTGTTGTTCCTGCAGAATATCACTGAAGCATTTTCTTTCCTTCCCCATGGCACTAAAAGCCCTGAGTACTCCCGAGGAGATCCCACACGGTGCTGAGCACTGCCATTGCCATTGTAAACTGTCCTACTCCCACCAAACTGCCATTTGTCACAACCTTTTTCTTCTGATTCACCTAGCACGATATTCCTCCATTAATTTTCCACTACCTTGAACACTTGTTTATTGCCCCCGTAGCTCTGCCTAGGTGTTCCCACACAAAAATATGGACACATGCACCACATTATATATGCACTGCAAATCCAAGGGGAGCAGCAGCGAATGCTTTCCTCGTGGTCTGCAAATGCTCAGGAAGTTCAACATCTCTGGACAAGTCCAACTGGCTGTACATGTGCAAATCTGTATTGCAGAGTATGTGCTGTAGATCCAGTGCTTTTTGGAAGCACTGCAAATAATATGAAAGTGCTGTGTCATTGATACATGCATGTACCATAAGTCCATCCAGCTTTTTCTGGAAACTGCACAGGTCTAATGAATGCCTCACAACCACGTGGTAGAATTTCTCTGTGCATGCACATCAAATGGATCTGAGGTTTCTGGGTATGCAGAAATAGCTGTCTTGCTTGTAATGCACAGAGAAACTTCTGAAAAACACAGAATATTCTCAAAATCTGGCAATACACAATAGCTGAGTGAAATAGAAATATCTGAGACCCAGCACAGAGAGTAGCCCTCAATCTCCAAAGCCCTGTGTAGCTTCAGTCTTCAGATCTGATTTCTTTTCATCTTTCAGTTGTTGCTAATAGTTCTGTCACATTGTCCCCCTCAGACCTCTGCATTTATTTGCAGGAGGGCCTCAAGTTGGCCAGGACTTGGAGGTAGAATTGCCCCACTCTTTCTGGAGGGTGAGTGCACCAAGCAATACTGAAAGGATTCCAGTTTCTAAAGCAAGATTTTATTAGAATACAAACCCTTAAAATAAAACACAACATCTCTTTAAATTAAGTTAGCTCAGAGTACTGGATGAGGTAGACTACACAAAATGGTTTGAATATGAATCTCCTTCCTCCCCATCACATCATTTCCCACACTCCTGCTCTCTGGTCCTGCAATCCTTAGTGGCTTCCTGGGATTGAAGAATGTTTCCATCTCCTCTGCCTCTCAGATAAAGCCTCCATCGTTTCCAAATCTTACAGGCTGCCTTACAGGTATCTGCAAACCCCAAGATTTATTTTGATTCCATAGAGAAACCCAGAGCTTGAACTTCCTTTTTTTCTCCAAAATGCATTGCCTTGCTCAGTCCTCTGCTCCCCAGTTTATCCTGAAGGACTGTCCTTTCCTTTCATGTGTGAGCTAGGTGATGCATTTCAGCCAGAGGAAAGCAAGAAGTGGATCTAGAGAATGTTGAAATACAGCAAATAATGTATGTTTTCCAGTCTGAAACAGGCTCACTTCAGTAACTGAGATGTCCTGATACCTGTTTTGCTCTCAGACGAAAAGTATGTTAAATCTATCGGGCAGCTGATAAAAAGTCAGGTTTATGGGGGTCTGTTAAATTTGTTCATCTGGTAAAGTTGCTACAGTTTTAAGTATTGGCCCTTGCTTCAATAAAACAACTACTCAATTGAGGCTAATCACATTTGATGGGCTTGAAAATCCTTGCAGATTTTCTGAATTCAACACCACTGCCAATCTTTTTCTGGGTTTGCAAAGACAGGTGGAATGAAAGCAGTGGACAAACAGGAATAATTGTCAGGCCCCAAGATAAGACAGAAAAGTCTGAAAGAGCAAAGGATATGTTTAGGTTGTTCTGAAGGCAAATGATTTTTAGACAATGTGTGGAAAAGCCCAGGTGGTAGAGGAGCTAGGAGCATTTCCTAGGGATGGCTGTGTGAGTGGATCTGAAGGAATACTCTCACATAAGCAAACTGGTGGAGGCACGAACTGCACAGGTAGTGTGCAGTTACCTGTAATGCGCCTCTCTGCATTTACATGGGTGGCTCAGGGGAAGCTCCTTCCCCATTTTGATTGTGGGCTGTTCCAAGAGCTCCTCATCAGGAAAAAACACTGCACCCTTACTGGTCCCTGCCCAAAGCTGTGTGTCCTCCTTAGTGTCAGATGTGACATCTTCTACTGTGTTTTCTCTGCCTTTTCTGCTGCCTTTTTCTCCTTGCTCTGAAGAATGTTCCAACTCACAGTTTAGGAACAATTTTTCAGTCTGAGTAAATGATCCCAAGAGCTATGAGCACCACCAGCAAAGTCCTCTTCTGGGATCAGGCCAGTACTTAAGCCACTGCCATAATTTGTCCTCCTTACTTAAAGCCAGTGTCAAAGGTTTTAAGGTTGTCTCTTTTAAGAGAGTTGTGGCCAGGTCATTGGAAAGGGAAGGGCAGAGGCAGTGCAAGTTAGTGGCAGCCATTTGCTTCTAACAGCAGCTAGTCAGAGTTATGTGGGATGAATCCAACATGAGACATTTTCTTCCAGAGTCCCAATATGTGTGGTGATTCTTTCTACTTAAATTAATCTGCCTACAAACCCCATCTGGCTTCCCTAGGGATTCCTAGGATTGGTTCCTGAAGGTTTTTTGCCATATGCGTCCTCCTGTCCCTGTGCCACAGCCCTTTAATAGAGAGATCCTCTCTATCTGTAATTTTCCTGCCTTTCCTGTCAAATCCTTAGCACCATCCTCTTGACAGTGGCTTAGTGTAGACTTGGGTTTAATGTTAGAGATACAAAGTGTAGGATTGGGTTGAGAAGGGGCCATGAATTTGACCAGAAGGCTGGAGCACCTCTCCTATGAAGACAGGCTGAGAGCTGGTGTTAATCCTGGAGAAGAAAAGGCTCCGAGCAGACCTTATTCCAACCTTCCACTGCCTGCAAGAAAGATGGGGGCAGATTTTTTAGCAGGGCCTCTTGTGACAGGACAAGATGCAATGGTTTCAAACTAGAAGAACATCCATTTAGGTTAGATATAAGGAAGAAGATTTTTATGCTGAGGGTGGTAAAATACTGGAACATGTTGCCTGGTGGATTCCCCATTACTGCAAACATTCAAGGTCAGGTTGGAAGTGGCTCTGAGCAACCTACTGTAGTTGAAGATGTCCCTGCTCACTGCAGGGGTTGGACTAGATGATATTTAAAGGTCCCTTCCATCCTATGATCTTATGAAAAGGGAAAGTATAAAAAGCTGTATCTGTTATTTACTAGAGTGAGTAGAACTGAAATTTGTTGAACTGACCTAGAATTTTTCTCTTCTTGCAAAGCAACATTTTTGTTTAAAAAGTACTAGAGCTCAAGTAATCCCAGCAATAAAATTGTTGCTATTCAATGCCATGGTAGCTTTTGACACGAGAAAACTTCTTTCTGTGTTCACTGCAAATGATTAAGAGACCATCAAGTTTAAAAAGTTGTTGGCTCTGCTTAACATTTGCTAAGCACAGTTTAGACTGTTTTATCCATTTATACTGCCTCACTTTTCTCCTTCATGTGTCTTATATAATAATTTCCAAAGTCAGAAACAAAAAAAAATTAGAAAAAGGCATCAGCTAAGATGAAATGGCACAAGTTTAAAACTCTTAGCAGCCATAGAACCTGACGACAAAGAACAAAGAGGTTTAAAAATCATCACATTTTATAACATTAAAATGCCACACATTAAATATAGATTTCGCTGCTGATTATATTGTTACGCATTCCATTGTTCCCATGCCATTGGCCTTCAGGACTTTATTACTTATGTAATTCCAGGATCTGACAAAGTTAAAGCGAAATGCATCTGATCTCAATGAATGGCATCAGACAAAAAAAAGCGGATTTCAGGAGGAAGAAGTACCATTTTAATTTTACTGCAAGACCATTGATTGGTGACAGATGTTACCATTCCCATTTAATTATTCTTGATTCATTTGCAAAATAAAAATATAGATAGATGTCAAAGTATTTGAAGTCATCCAGACAAAGAGTTCAATCAAACAAGTTGTCTTTATTCTTTTTCATTCCCTTTTTTTTTTCTTCCAGATTTTCCATATTAAGGGAAACCTGGTTCAGAGTGGCATCTAGAGCTCTATCTGTATGCTTTAAAGCTCTCAAACAATACAACATATGATTATTAATCAAGGGCTAGGAAAGCATGGGGCTGTGAGAAGAGGAGGGGGCATTTCAGTGGGAAGTGTTCTGTACTGAGTGGTGGCTCAAAGCTCCAGCATGGTGCTGTGTCAACAGAAGCACCTCAAAGGATGTTTCATGACCACTGTGTATTCAGAGCTACAGATATGAACATAGTTAATAGACATCATTTAAAGTCCACATCAAAAGGAACTGACAATTTAAAATAAATAAGTAAAACTTGACCCTTTTTTTAACTCAGCCTGAAGTACAAGCACACACACCTTACATCTCTTGGATGAAGTCCTGATAAAGAACAAGAATGTCTCTCACTTTCTCAGCCTACGTGAACCACTATAGAGAAACCTCTATCCTACAAGTATCCAGATAATAGGCTGTAATCCTTTTGAAAAGAAAAGAAATAAAAGGTTTATTGTCATATTTGTCCTGTTTATTTTCAAGTATTAGCATTAATTTTTTTTATTTAAAAAAACCTAGTACTTAATTTTCTTGATTTTCCTACATGTTATTTTTATGGGAAATCTATTTTACCATACTTTTCATTAAAAAGGAGTGAAATTGCTATCAAAAAGGAGAGTTTCTTTTGCTTACTCTCTAAACATGTAGCAACATACGGACCTGAATATTAGAGATTCAGTGTTTTGGAAGCATGATACACAGGTAAGAAAAATCTTACTGCAAGGAAACTGTACGTAGATGATTTTTTTCACATGATTCAGAAGATGTTAAATTAATTTTTAGAAATAAACTGCTTCAAATAAACAAGTTAATTCCTCCTGATCCTTGGAAACCAAACAACATTTTGCTGTGGTCCATGGGTGTTTGGTATGTCTCAGGTATTTGAGGCACTCTGACAGAGATTGATCTGAACTTGGAGGGAGATAAGCAAATATCCCCGTTCAACACGGGTGTGCAAAGCGTCAGCCCAAAAATGATCTTTCTTCCCTCACCATTAACTTTGTTGACAACTTTCTGTGTTCATTAGTACATCTAATTTCCAGTTTATTCTCTCCTTTATTTGTGCTTGGCACTGGAAGGAAACTTTTGCTGATGTGCGTGGTTTGGATTTGAGAAAACAATTGCTCATGTGGCAGAGCCCAGGTCTCTGAAAGGCAGTGGCTGTGGCAGAGAGCCCTTGAGGCTCACTGGCTGTGGGAGGCCCCTCTGTGGGGCAGGAAGAGCCTGGGTGACCCCCCAGCTCCAAGGCTGCTGATCTGGAACCTGGCTCCTGCAGAGAATGAGGCACTGCTCTGCAGCCAGGCACACCTCAGCCACTGCAGCAACAACCCAAACAAGACACAGGAGCCTTCAAACTGCACAAGAACACGAATGCTGTAATAACTACTACTCCATTTCAATACATTCAGATGGCTTTTCACATTTTATTGGTGAGCCCCATTGGCTCTGAGCTCTTCTGTCCATTTCTCCTTGGAGCAGCGTGTACAAGCAGTGAGTGACCAGGCAGTGCTTCAGGGGATGCCAGCTCTGGACCCCAAAAAGACTTCAGTGAAACTGTTGGATTCCATGGCTGGTGCTTATCAAGTACAGTATTTTACTCTGTATGGTCCTGCTGCCCACCTGAAAACCATCTAGCAGGGTAGACTGAAATTTCCCAAAATGGGGCCTCAGATCCTTGTTATGCTCCTGTTCTAAGTAACTTCTTCAAGCTGTTCCGTGGATTTTGTGTTCCTGGGTTTCCTTTGATGTGGTACACTGTAATTTGTACTACAGTGTTTGTCTTTTTAAATGTGATGCTTAATCATGTTTCATTCTGAGAGTCTTGATGTAGTTATAGATCAACAAATTGGGTGCAGATTTTTTTTTTTTTGTGGGTTGGCTTCTAAAGATGTCTCCATATAATGTAACAGGTGAACTTTGTGTTATTACATAAAATATTTCTATGTACAAACAAAACTTTGGAAAAGACATTTGTCTTTGGAACAACCTCTACAGAAATACATTTTTTTATTCTGCTAAACATCAGCAACTGAGAAGCATAATACATCACTTGACATTCTTGGAGTTGACTTTGCCTTGCACAAGGCATTTCTGTTGCTGAAAGATACAGTTCTACACCTCCAGACCCCCTATTTCTGTAATTAAGGAAGGAAGCCTTCTCAGTAGGTTCCCATGTTGTTGTGCTGAAGGGAATGCAACTAAATTAACCATTCCAGGTTTCAGTCTTAATGCAAACAGAACACGGAAGGGAAAAATAAAGGATGAAAAGTACCTACACATCTCTAGACTCCTGGGACAGCTGGGCGGAAAAAGCACGAAAAGAATATGTCTGTGCTACCCAACTATAGCACGTACCAGCTGGAGCCCAGAACTGCTCTGGGAAGGTGCCTCTCAGGTACTAGCTAAGCTTGTTCTTAAATTCTCCTCAGAGAATTCCTCCTATAGCTCGGCAGGGATAAGTGCTCATTTTTACTTGTCGTAGCACAGCCTCTCTCCTGTACAGAGGATCAGTGTGGAACGAGAGGGAGACCTGGTTCTGCCTCCCACTATCCACTCCTGGCCCCTCCACTGCAGGAGTACAAGAAAGTGATTGAGTGCCCCTGTGTAAGGGCGTTAGCACCAGAGCCTATTTCTAGCCTGGAAAACAGCTCTGTTTCTCAGTTCTTGTTTCATTTTTCCTGGTGCACATGCACGACATAAGAAACTGTGTGCTTCTGCACTGTCTTGCAGAGTGAACCAACTATTTCCCCCCAAAACAAATCCTGTGCCCAGGTCTGGGGACAGTTCAGTCCAGCAGCTGCTCCAGAAGCAGTATGGGTGACCCTGCCCCAGCTTCAGCCCTCTGCCTTTTCCAGTCCTTCAGCACTATGTCAGCAGGCTTTCCATCTTCATGTCCCAGAACATGAAACACCTCCTCTCAAATTTCTGGCATGAAAGAATCACTGAGCTGCAACCTTTATATATTTGCAAGCATGATGAGATAAATAATTATATTTTAGGACTATGGGGACATCATACTGGCTACACAAAAGGAGATGTAAGGGAATGTCCTATATAGAAGAGATGCAGAATGAGACCAGTTTTTTATTTTCAATTTTCCTTAAATAACCTCTGTATTAGTTGCATTGTGCCTGCTGAGCTGAACCTAAACACCCCTCTCCTTGAAGCCACCTGAAACGTACACAGTGTCCCAAGTGTACAGCTTCTCTGGCTAGCCACACCTGACAGCCTTGCTCAAAGCATACCTAGCATCACCCCAAAGCAATAAATTCAGTGCAAGACGTCAGCCACTCACAGGTCATCATAACATTGCTGTGGTCTTTGCATGGCAGCTAATGGCTAGGGCAATCATGCAGGGAGAGAGAGATTGAGATCAAAATGCCTCTTGGCCTGGGGGTTCAAAGCTAGTCTTCCAAAAGGAGTGACATAAATTATACAATAGGGCACCTTCCATCTCCCATTCCTTTTACTAAGTAACAACTGGAAGAAAAAGAGAAGTCTGAGTACAGACCCTAGGCTTGTCTGTCTGGCTGAATGCCTATTGCATTACAGTATCACACTCCCTCATCACTGTTCTTCCTCTAGCTTCGTGAATATTGAGAATGCTTAGGCATCAAATCTTAGGACTTCTCATTTGACAAACTAGCATGAACTTCCAGGGGATAAGTGGGGAAGTGAAAACCAGACTGGTATTTTTGACTCAGGTACCCAACAGCCAGCAACTTTGAACTTCAGGCTTTTAAAACCTTTTTGAAATCTCACTTTGTATAGTCTTAGGGAAGTAAGGAGGGCACAGTTTCTGTATTTCCTTCCCTGAATGTAAAGACTGCATTTATGCATGACTCTGGTGTGAAATACAGCAGGCAGGAGGAGACAGAGGAGAGCATCTGTGACCCTGGCTGCTATTTCAATATAACCTGGTGCCAGAGCTCATCTTGGGCCCAGATTAATCCATGGGTTAGTTGGGGTTTTTTTCTTATGAGAATAATTGCATCCATGCACGTCTTTTCCTGTAGATGCAAAGGAAGACCAAATTCAGTTATAAAGTTTGGTTGCACATTTTTCCTGGTGTCATTCTAAGAAAAACAAGGATAGTCTGTGAGATGGACAGTGATTCAGTTAATAAAGATCAACATGAACTGTTCACTAATGGATATAACACTTGAATTCACAGGCATCCTCAGTTGCTAATGGAACCTGAAAGTTGTCAGGAAGATGTTGCAGTTCCATTTGGCGTGACACACACCCTCCTCGTGCTGACAGCTCTGCAAAGTTACATTTTTTAAAACATATTTTCTTAATGCATTTTTTGGCTAACCGAGTTTCCCCCATTACCTCTGAAACACTTTAGTCTAATTCACATTAACCAGCTTACTGAGATACCAACAACATTCTTTTTATCCAGGATCAATTGACCAGACTTCCAAAACTGCTGGTATTTAAAGAAAGTTCAAGCCCTTTCCTGACTGCTGTAGGGCTCTGAATTTCTCATTTATCTTGTTCATTCTGTCGTCTATGCACAGAGTAAGCAAATAACTTTAATATTTCCCCAAATGACCTATTCTCATTTCTTCTGTTAGAGCTGATGGTATCTATAGAGAGTAAGGAGCAGTGGCTCCTGAGCTGGAAACCAAGGGAACATAGGCAATCCTCAGTATTCTGCAAAATTCTTTTCCATGGTATGAACTTTTCAAATTAATAGACCACGAAAGTTTAATTTAAACATACTTTAAGCTGAAGTGCTGACTGCCTTACAGCAGATTACCAGTGGTGCTCCCCCTTTTCAGTCATTGTTATAGATGCAACCAAAGGATGATTTCCAGGTCTCACAAAGATTGTGGCAGATCTGGGGAGAGTATTCCCAGACAAAGGTTTCCCAAAAGCCACAGGTTAATGTAAAATTACAGGGATATAAAAGAAAATCCATACAGATTGCATGGGGATGGAGTCCTGAAATGAGATGGTTTATGTACACATACCATTTACAATGTGGAAAAAATTTCTTTCGGACCTTTTAGTCAGATTTTGACAGAGCTGTCAGAATGTTTCATCACGATATCCAGCACTGGCAGAACGAACTATCTTTGTGCTTTATTTTCCTTAATCCAGTTTAACATGTTATATTTCTCTAAGTATTTCTGATACAGTTTTTTCTAATGATATTGAAGCTGTATTCTAAATTTAATGTTTTAGTTCATTGATTTTAGTTGTTTTATGTCACAATCAATACATTTTATTAAGAAAATACCAGAAGATTATTAACTATGTGCAGAATTATCATTATTTTCCACAAAATCAAAATTACATCAAAATTTGATATTTCTAAATAGTCTGTAAAAAGGCAGCCCTGGCCTCTGTGGATCTCTCTGTTCTGTGTGGGTTCTACATTGTCCATCATGCAGGCTTGCAAGATGTGTGATCTAGCAATGGAAAGACACTGCAAAATTAATCCACCTGTGATTACATTCAACCAGTATCTCCAACATAACACAACATTATAATTTTGTGATGATATGGTCACCACAAAACAAATTTAAGTGATGCATGGGTCATGGTAGTGGATTTTGCTGTGGAATTATCTAAAATGGTGGGCTGAATTTTTCTCAGGGAGTTCCTTTAATGTTTCTCTGAAAGACCCTAGCACAAGACTCTCTAAGTGTATATTTTTCTGGCTTAATGTGTAATATATTTGTGCTAATGTAGATCTATAGACTACAGAGAAGATGTCCCTCATGTAGATCACCTTGAGATTAGAGCAAATCATGCTTCTTATTCCCAGTAATCTCATATATGTATCTATAAACAAATTGTTGTACAGATTGACACTGGTGACTGCTAAATTCTCTCATACTGATGCCAAATGCCAACAAAGTGCATGGTGATGTTCTGGATGGAGGGAGGGGAAGCTCTTCTTGTGGTCAGACTGAGTATGCAGATCAAATAGAATAGCTCAAGAGGATAGACAGAGTCCTCTTGTCTCTGCTGTGCTACCTTGAAATAAAGATACAGACACGAGATCTCAAGGACAGGCTGGATGGGGCCCTGGGCAACCTGATCTTGTGGGTGGCATGGGGGAGGAACTTGATGGGCTTTAAACTCCATTACTGCCCCAACCATTCCATCATTCTATGATTCTATGGCATGGGAAGAATAAAGAATTTTATCATATCTGTGTTTTTCCTCTGCAAGGTATAATTTCCTTTCTGAGGCTCAAGGTTCGAGATAATTTTTCTATTTCCATAATGATTATGTGACGTTTTTGGTGTGAAAACCCACACCCCTAAATGAAAATTTTTCTTTGTTCTAAAGTTATACAGTTCCATGGAGATCTTAACAGCTGTGAAAATCCTTCATTCCTCATCCCACCGTCTCAACAATGTAAAGGAGCAGGAGCCCCTCTCCACAGATGGCTTCATTTGACTTTCTGCTGCCAGTTTTCACTGGAGTTACAGCCACATGGACTCAAACCACAGAACGGCGTCCCTGACCTCTTACCTCTTAGGCTGCATTTTGCTCTAATATTCAGCTGCAAATCCCAACATTTTTCACCTTTTTTTTTGTGGAATTTTAACTATTGATGCCAACCACTAAATTAGTTCCACAACAGGAAAGAGCAATTGGTGCTGTTGGTGGCACCAGAGCAAGGCCCAACACACCCAAGCTTGTCCCATGTGGACTTTATCCTAGCAGGAATAATGAGAGGACCCTTTTGCTGACAGCCTGGTAGCACAGCATGTCTGCTCCAGTAGCAGGTCCTGAGCAGATCATCCCTCTCTTCCCCAGATCTAGCAGCACCTACTGATTCACACAGACCCCAAACAGCACAGGAGGACATTCAGTACGTGGCCCACAAAGCTGTCTCCCTGCAGCAAAGGGTGGTAACCAAGAATGTTTTTTTAAAAAAAGTAATTGAACATAGAAAACATCTGTGCCTCTCTTCTGTCCAGGTTTATTTTTCCAATACTTCACATACCACAAATAGTTCAGTATGACTCCTCCATTAGAATAGAAGAAAAGAAAAATAAAAACATGCAATACTTAATTAAAAAGAATATTTTTATTAACACGACAAATTTTATCAAATAGTCTGTATCCCCAACCCCCCATCCCCTCCTTCCACTTTCTCTGCCTCATCTTTCTGTTTCCCTCTCTTTTTAAAGAGCACTTTGCTATCCTTTAGGATTGCTGAGCCTGTCAGCCTCTTACTGCTTCTGGGATGTTTGGCTGCCCCCGAAGCATCATATGACATCAGTTAGCTTGGGGGGCTCCAGCTGTGCTCTTAAATGTCATGGACAGAGGTAACAAAAGGGGAGAGGGTTAAGAGAATCAAATATGTTATTAGACATTTCTTTTAAATCCTCTTGCAGAAGATGTAAATCACATGCTTGGCAGGCAGATTTGGGGATGTCACATGGGGGTTTGTTTGGTTTTTGGTTCATTATATCCCCAAACATTTGCTATTTCTTACATTTTTTTCCTTTATTTATCTTACTCATTCCTCATTTATTTCTATTTAAGTCCAAGGGGTCAGAACCTAGGAAAAAATTTTGACAGTTCCTGCAGCTGATACAAGAGCTTTCTCATCCAAGCTATTTGGGAACCTATTTGGGATTGCTCACCATTAAAATATATCCTGGCCCTTTTCTCTGTTGGCCCATGAAGTACGGCTCCTTGCCCCTGATTGACACAAAACAGTACTCAGGGCAAATTGCCAGTCTACAAAGCACCTCAGCACAAAATTATCTTGAAATAAACTCAGATATCAAACAGAACTTAAAACCAGAGTGCCTAAATTAACCTGAAATTAAGTTCACTAATTAACGTATGAGCAAGGAGATCGAAGCATTGTCTCCTGATGACATTCCTCACTTGTTCACTTGTAACAGTGAAATGGGGAGCCACCATTTAGTAAGTTAAAGAGTACTTACAAACTACCTGGTATATACCTTCCTCAGGGCTATTTGCTCTTGCAGAATTGGTTCCCTCTGAATAGGGAGAAAATGGGAATTTCCCCAGTTTTCAGAAAAATAGCAGTGAGGAGAAGTTCCTGAGATGTGGGGAAGGGAAATGGACTGAGCAGTAAGTAAATTTTACTGAGATTAAACAACCAGAGGAAAAATGGAAGGTTTTGTATCCTTCTCCTCCCAGGGCTTCTCCAAAACTAACCCTGCTACCTGGGAAGAGACAACAAGCATGTGACCCCTTTCTTACACAAGTCCTCCATCCCAATGAAAAGCCAAGGAATCGGAAAAGGAAGAAGCATTTTCTGCACATCTTTCAGTCAAGCAGGAAGATCTGAGGCAGGTGCTTTTTAGGAGGAAGCTCAGAGTATTGTGGAGACATCAGCTGTTCCATTCTCCACTTGCCTTGACCTGAGTGCACTTCACTGTCCCCAAGCAGTGCCATGATCACAGCAGGGAGAACAAGATGATGTCTAGGTCTCATCTTTTCATCTAGCTGACCTCCAGAGGTCCATTCCAGCCTTAGCTATTCTGTGAGCATTGGCCATGGGTCTGATGCCTCTCTCCTCATCTGGGACACCATAGCAGGCTGATGGTCACTGTGACTTCGAGGTTTTTCTATCCTTATGCCCAACAGATGACACAGACCTCCTAAGCTCTGTCAAGGAAAACACTGTTTTTCATATGCTAGACACCCTTGGGAAAAAAATCAACTAATGGTGAGCAAAAGTTGAAACTTTTTCAACAAAATCTCTATTTCTTTCTTTCAGAAACTGTGAAGTTCTTAGAAAATATAAAGCTAGGATGAAGTTGAAGAAAAGTTTTCATGAGGATTTTCTTTGACGAGTTTGCCATTAAAAGAAGTAGCGTTTGCCATCTGGCTCCAATTATGCTTCAATCACATTGTGCTGAAATGGTAAAGAAAGGTACGGGGAAAAATTGCTTAAGTATCTTTTTACAAGTTCATGGATAGATGAGAAAAACATTTGGGCTTTTATCAAGAAATTAATACAGCAGTGTTGATGGAAAATTTCACAGCATCTGTGTGCGTGATCGCTGAAGATTTTGTCTAAAACTTCTGTTACTCTTTAAATATAAAGTAATTTCAATTGTCCAGGCTGTAGACTGTTAGGAAAGACCCCATAGCACATTCAGCTGCAGTCAGTAGCTATGCATGGCTTATCTCAGCTTCTAAGATTAGGTTCCTGGGTGATTGATAGACTCTTCTACTTCTTTGAGCCTTTCTGGACATGATTTTCCTGTATCAACTGTGTAAACTGGATGTCCATATGAGATTCGAGAATGTGCTTTTTTTCAATTTAATGTCTGTGGGCTAATAAGTGTGGTTTGGAGAGTGAGAGTGGAAGAATGGAGAATTATGTATGCACATACACGATCCTGAGATCATCCAACCCATATTTATTTGAGTACAAACAACAAAGTTCTGGTTTCAGTGCAGCTGTAGAGCTGCTTATCATTGACTTTAAAAGAGTAGGACAGGAAACTTCACATACAGAAATTCCCAAATTACTGCAGCTATTCTCCTGCTACAGCAACAGCTCAAGGAGCCTGGCTAAAAACTTTGTAATTTTTGCAAGTAGGTTTCAACAAACTCACAAAAAACTATTCCACACCACAAAAGGGAACATGTTAGCTGTCACTATTGTATTATCTTTATTCATAACTGTTGTTATGTATGTAATGAAGTTAGAAAGACAGCACATGTGTTCACCACCTGAGCAGATGAAAACATCACTGTGAATGGGTAAGATGTTAAAATATGTTCCTCCACAGTTCCAAGGTGCAGTCATGCATCTGTTAAATATTTACTTTTATAAAAGTAACTTAGAAGTCATTTGAGTTTCTGAGACCAGGAAAGTGTCTCTACAAAGAGAACATTGCAAAATGGATGAGTTTGTCTAGGAAAATAAGACTTGAAATCTTGGGAAAAGAAACTACTCTCCTTTTAGCAATTGTTTTTGAAATTGAGCTGATTTCATAAGCTCAGGGGAGCTTTGTTAAAGCACATAAAGAGAAACTTGAAAAACAAGCAAGGATTTAATGTAACATCTGAAATATTCAAGGCTCTGTTGCATAAGTGTTTGCTGTCTCTTTCTCACCCTGCGTTTGTCTCTTCCCATACCACTTTCCTGTCATAAGATGAACCAAAGAGGAGAGAGCAACAAAACGCAGAAACAAAAGTACATGAACTTCTGTTTTCTTCTCATGTAACCTCAAAAAGGAATTTTTTCTCCCCTATCACTTCAGCATCAGAAAGAACAAAACAAAACTTGTGTCTGCTAATGTTTGATGGCTCAGAGAGGGAAAACTTAATAGAAGACTGGCTGGGGTGTATTCCCAGGCTCGATAACATGGTTATACTAGCTAGGGACAGTTGTCATTTCTTCTTTGATGCCAGTAGAGTTATGGCAAAAGCAGAGCATCTGGCCAAACATATTCAAGTCTGTTAATACAGCAAGTTTAGTGCAAACCCACTAGCATTGGTGCAAACAGGTGATTTATACTAGTGGAAATTATTCCCTTACCTGTAATAATCTCATCTCCACACACACAAACAAGCACAGGGAAGGGTGGCAGCAGGGTAGCCCAAACACCCTTTTCAGGGACATGAACACCAACCCATCTACTCCCAGGGACCCTCAGCCCCACTGGCAAGGGAACAGAGTAGATCTCTGGAGCATGTTTTGGACTGAGGAGTGCCTGTGTAGTTGTGAGATTTATTATGGGATGTAGGCAAAGGGTTTGGGGGCTGTAGATGATTTCTTATGAGATGGTTAGGGGAGAAAACAAAGGCAGGAGGGAGAATCAAGGTAGTTTTAGGGATGGCCAAACTTGTGGGGGAAAAAAAAAAAAGGCCTAAGTGTATTAAAAAAGCTCGTTGTGTGTAATTAGTTTGCTGGTCAGTACACGTGCCTGACCATGTCCTGTACCTCATCAACACAGTTTATCCTATTCAATTCCTTTCTACATTTTCCTGGGTGAGGAACTGTCTCTTCTGTGTGCATTTGTGTGCGTGAGGATCCGAGTACAGCCACAGGCTTGGAACCAGGGGTCAAAAACTCCTGTATTCATGGTACAGCACCTGGGGCTAAAACTGCAGGTGTGCACATGAGCACTCTGTGGGTGCCAGTGAAGATCAAGGGGTATGAGCTGTCAAGTAGGTAAGGGGACCTAGGAGCCAGAGAGCTGTGTCTCTGGGATGAGAAACCTGGATGAGGTGGATGCTGGTAGGTCCAGGAGGTCTTAGACATCTGCTGAAACCACTACGGGATTTGGTGGTTTATTCAGATGTATGTGTGTTGGTGTGGACAAAAAGGTCTTTACCAGAAAATGGAGTGGAACTATGCCTCCAGAGACTCATATGTCCAGTTGTCAGCTTCTGGAAAGCCTGGGATCCAGGGACAGCTGCAGGACAATCTGTGTGTCTGAGCCCAGCTGCTGCAGGGATCTACAGTGTGCATACATACGTATAAATTTTCCCTCCGACAGACTTCCACCCTGCTCAGTCAGAGAGGGGAGCAAGGTGAGGCCAGTGGCACTGCTTGTGCTCATGTGAGTCCTCTGTGTGTCTGTCTGTGATCTGCTTGGCCAATCCTGCACGTACACATGCTTTGGTGTGTAAGTGTGCTCTGTGTGCAAGCGCCTACTGTGAATACAGGCTCAGGCTCATGACAGGTTGGACTCAAGGGCATGGAGCTAGAGTGGCCTCACCCTTGTCAAGCTACAGTTTTGAACATCTCCTTAGCAGTATTCAGTTTAAAAAGCAGACTAAAATGTATTATTGCCTTATGATTTAAATTGGTGCTACTCATTTACTTGGGATGGTTTCAACAAGTGATCATCCATCACTGGAAATCTCCACTGTAGTCAAGACCAGACACGGTCTGTGCTCTTGAAGGAGTCTCTTACATTTTCCATGTCCGGGAAAACCAAACTGAGAAAATCCTCTATCAGACTAATTGCCCCAGACATAGTTAATATGTTCAGAATGATTTAAAGTCTTCAGCTGAAAGGGGATAAATAAATGCAAAGTCCATCTGTTTCCTATGCAGTGTGGCTGTATGATAGGCAAAAAAAGCAAGGCTTTTCCTGCAAGATACAGATACTTGCAGAAGCAGGGATCAATTCTTTTATGCATACTGCACAAAACACTATCTGGTGTGAAAATGTGAGCTATGTTTGGCAACCATCTGTAAAGAATTTCCAACTGAGACCTGGTTGTATCTGAGTTGTAGGTGAGAGTTAAGAGAAAAACAGCTGAAAGTGGAGTCATATACTTAGGCTATAATATTAACCTTTAAATTCATTCTTCCCTTGCCCAAAAGTGATGTGGAACTTTGATGATTATGCTTTTCCTTTGCCTGCAATTAGTTTCATTTATAACTGTAAAGAAGTTCACTCAGAATAATTTTAGAGGTTACCTTTGTGGTCTCTTCAACCATCTCTCTGACTCAGGAGTTATGGTAGAAATGACACTGCAATGACCCTGAGGTACCAAACCCAGGAATCGGCCTCCCTTTCCTTCTGTGCTCCTGAGATCCACAGCTCATCTCACGCACACATGTCCAGATCCCTCTGCAGAGCCTTCCTGCCCTCCAGCTGATCAGCATTCCCACCCAACTTGGTGTCGTCAGCAAACTGACTGAGGGTGCATCTGATCCCCTTGTCCAGATCATTGATGAAGGTATTCATCAGGGCTGGCCCAAATACTGAGCCCTGGGCAACACCACTAGTGACCAGCCCCCAGCTCCATTCCCCACCACTCTCTGTGCCCAGCCATCCAGACAGTCTTTTACTGAGTGAAGAGTACATCCACCCAAGCCACGAGTATCCAGTTTATCCAAGAGAACTCCGTGGGAGAACGTGTCAAAGGCTTTACAACAGTCCAAGCCGAAAATATACACAACCTTTCCTTCATCCACTGAGCTTGTCACCTTGTCACAGAAGGGGATCAGGTTGGTCAAGCAGGACCTGCCCCTCACAACCCCCCCCTTTTGGTTGGGCTTGATCCCTTGGTTCTCCTGCACATGGCACATGATGGCACTTAAGACGATCTTCTCCATGACCTTCCCCAACACTGAGGTCAGGATGGCAGGCCTGTAGTTCCCTGGATCCTCCTTCTGGCTGTTCACTAGATGAACAATGCGTTTGCTGATTAGCCAGGGATGCTGTGAATCCTTGAAAGTGGTTTGGCCAGCTCTTCTGCCAGCTCCCTCAGTACCCTTGGGTGGATCCTATGCAGTCCTGTAGACTCCTAGTCACTGAGATGAAGACTGCTGCCACTAGTCAGGTGTGTGAAGAGCCATGTGTCTTTCTGCAGTCATCAAGAACAGCTTTGTGAAGTGCCACCAGTCCTTCACTCCCACCCATCCCAGGGTCTGGCTGTCAAACTGTCTTTAGCCTGGGGCAAATGAAAAATCACACTTCTGAAGTGTGTGGAGGTAAGGTGAGCATCAGACCTTTCACACAGAAACCATCAGGGCTACGGAATTGTAGTGGTTTAGTTCAAAATCCATTATTTACTTATTTTCCTTCTGTGAGATAAGAATTAGGAGAAAGCAAAGCAGACACAAACTTTAAAGAAAGAAGCGTCATTGGCCCAAAAGCCTGTCCATCAACTCAGATTCGACCCACTACATTAATTAAACAGAGCAAAGAGGCAGACATATAAAAAGTCATGTTCCTAAGATCATATGAAACTCAAGGAAGTAAGGACATCAGTGACACCGTGCAGAAGAGAAAGACACGGGAATGCACAGTCTTCAAAACTCTCTATGACTTCTGCATTGAACTAGATTTCCAAAATTGCTATTGTATCCATCAGAAGAAACAGACGTGAGTTTTTGCAAATGCTTGCATTGAGTATAGACATCTCCAGCGGTAGTGTGGTTCAGATTTAACTCTCATTCCATCCATTTTGTTGATTTTATGAAGACAAAGGAATAATCTCACTTTTCCCCACTCATATTATCAATGTTCATAGCATTTTGTTGAACGAATTTTAAAAAAACCCTGAATTAAAACATTATCCCTGATAAATTCAACAGACATTTTGTAAATACATTCTGAATAACTCTAAAATAATTCTTTTAAACCTAGATTATTTATTATTGGTTTTAAATTATTTTAACTTGCTGTGCCAAGTAACAGCACTTCAGATAGGAAGACGAGTGATGTATTCCTTGGTGGGCAATCTAATTTGCTATTTAAAACACAGTTTAAGTTTCTGCTGAAGAAAATTGCCAGCAGGCAAAGGTCACTTGGCTTGTCCAGAATCATACTTAGCACATATTTTACCTTGACAATAACCATACTTGTTGCTTCTTCAGTGACCCTCTTCCTGTCTTCCTTGTTTTCAGAAGATCTGTTAAGTAGATTATTTTCTAGGAAAAAGTTGCATTTTCAGAAGTACATATCTCCACGTTCTGTGTCTGACTGTCACCAGGCTTTGTTTATGATAGTATGTTTGTCTGAATAACTCTGTTGGAAAGTCAGTGTTATGAACCCAGTTAGGAGTTTATGAACTTCACATTAATATTGTCATGCAAATCTTCTTCTCTCTGATCCATGCCTAGATCTGAGTCCCCTTTTTCATTACTCTTTTTTACCATTGCAGCTATGTCTTCTCCAGCATTTCCTACATACCAGAGATCTCAGCTACACTAAACCATCCTAAATCTGTGATCCAACAGCAAGTTCCTCCATCAGGGAACCCTGGGTCATTCCTTAGCCTCAGGGAAACAAAATTCTTCCTCAAATCCCATGGGATGCAGCAGAAGTACTCCCATCACTCTTTCAAATTATAAAATTATACAGATCTGAGGGTAAGAGCTTTGCCTGTGGCGGTTCTGTGATCCCAAGAACACCTGTAGGATGTATGTATAATGGAAAGATCAGAGGTAATTCCTCCAAGAAGACAGCAATAGAAAAAGGTGCATAGATAAGTAGTTAATAAATCATTCATCAGAATGCGTCAGATGACCTGTATTTATGCAAAGGTAAGAACCACGGATCATCCTGATTAAAATATTTTCTGGCACACAGGGGAATCAGAACACCTCTGTGATAATGTGCCACCCACGTCCACAGAAGTGTTCCTTTCCTATTGGGCAAACAGGAATCATTCTTCAGGGAAAAAGACATCTCCTTCACAATAGCAAATGTTTTGCCAGGTGAAGGAAGATGTAATAAGTTCTCTGAAAGTCCACTGAATCTCCAAGGAACTAAAGAAAGCAGAGTATGTTTTTTGTTTGTTGTTTTTTTTTTTTTTTTTAACTGAGTGTAAAAGATGTGCTTAAATTGAAACAAAGACATTTCCTCACACGGCAAACCCATGTGTGACAACTGCTAGCCTTCATAAACAAAGTGAGATGCAAAGGGCTCGAAGGGATACGACACGCTGTCATTCAAACAGTGAGAGGAAATGACCCCACATTCAGCTGTTTCTCACTCTAAAAACTGTAGAAGAAATAAGTTCTGCAGCATGTCCCCAACCTCCCAGATCCTCAGATTGTCTTTACTGAGGGTTGCTGTATCTTTATTTATAGCAGAAGCTGCCTGTAGCCTACTGCCAGGTTCCTTCTGCCATGCACTTCTGGAAGCTGGTCCCCTCTGCCCTATCCAGAGACTCACACCCCGCTGAGGTGATGGCCAGAAGGAGTCATTAAATCATTCACCATGGTATTTCAGATGCATTTGCAGAAACTCCAACAGCTACCAAGGTTTTCAGCTCAGTTTGAAAATACGGGGAGAGGGAGAACTTGCCATTTCCCTTGATAATATGACCCCTTACTTAATGTCCTTCTCCCTTATAGTACTGTGTGTCTCACTTCCGGCTTAAATCGAATAACTTCAGCATCCCACCTGTTCTTGTTATCCTCTCTGCACTGCATGAAAGAGCCTGTAGCACTCTGCATTTGCTCTCTGTGGGAAAACCTCACCACTGGGTTATCAATGTTTTCACCTGGGAAAGATCTGCTCTGTTCATGTCACCTGACAACGTCAGTCCACCTGAGCAGTGCCTCCATGAAGTTATCTCTGTGTCCATCATCATCAAAAATTAAGCCTTTAAATAACAGATTGTATATTTCTGTGGGCTTTTTTCTTTTTTAAGTAATCTCTAACGCTACCATTCAACTCTTCAGTGGGTCTGAAACACAGCAGGTCAGTGTATGTATGCTATTTTATACCAGGTGAGGAACTGGCTCCCAGATTCTCATCCCCATTACTTCTCGTGCTGGAGTACTTGTATTCACAAGATACTAAATGCATCTAAGAGTCCTTTAAACATTAGTTTATACAACTAATCTGATTAAAAATATTGCTTTTTATACCATTTAAGTCTTAAGCATTACTCCACATCCCTTCTTTGGAAGTGCTCTGAAGAGTGGCAGCAAGAAAACAAAAGACACGTGTTTTTGCTCTGCTGACCCAAATGGAAATTGATTTATGGCTCAGATGTACAGTCGAGACACCTCAAAACTCCCCTGATACCTACAGTGGACTAAAATCCTGATCTGACTTGAGCTGCTCATATTCAGCTGGAGGGTTAGGCTGCAGAGTTCATTCAGATCCTCGCGCTGGATTCCCTCCAAACCCAGTCAACCTTTCTTTTTAGGGCTGGGCTGCAGCTGCAAACAGAATGTGCAGAGCCCTCTCTGAAAATAGTCATCTTTGTTGTGACTAAGATATTTAGATCTTTTTTCAGTAGCACCCTTATTTGATTGACTGATGTGCCTGAAAGTTATTTCTGAATCTGGGTTATTTCTGTTTCTGATGTAAGATTCTAGATGCTGCGTAACTGTTAAGCCCACTCTTTTATTTGATAATATTTTTTAATCTAAAATTGGAACCAAACTGTTCTGTTGTGTAAAGTCTGCATTTGTGTCAGAAATTTTGATGGTCACCACCAGACTAAGGGCGTCTTCCTCATGTATTAAATTACATTGCTTAGAAGCATAACAAGTCAACACCATGCCCTCCTGCACTGTTACTTAGAGATTTTTTTAGGTCCCTTCTTCTTTTCCTGTTAGAAAAACACAAGGCTGTTCAGTAACTCTTTCCATCTCAGCTCACAAAAGGAAGAAAGGATGGTCTGAATTTGCCTGTTCTTACACATTGATGACTTAATCATCTCTGCTAAAGTTGGTCAAATATTTTTCATTCTCATTAGAGATGCCTGACATGCTGGATTCAAGAATGAAATATAAAATTGATCACAAAGGCTTGTAAAAATTATTGTGTATCAGTAAATACATGAAATTTCAACAATAATTCGTGGAAGTTCCTGAGGAAACTTTGATAATTAAAGATTAACAATATGGGAAGTTTGGTGATACTTGCTCTCTGAGAGCTCCTGAAACCACGAACAACTGTGTATGGACCTGTGTGCATGTGCATGTGTGCACCCATTCATGAAACTTTGAAATAGTTATAAAGGCAGTTTAAATGGGCCTGCTTTAACTGGAAAAGTTGGAAGGATTAAACTCAAAAATTACCCTCAACCACCTGAGCTGACTAATCAAAATAATGTGCTGCATGAGCCTGAAAGTTAGAAAAAAATAAAATAAACATCTGGGTTTATATGCAACTATTTTGGCACTCAAAACACATCTCAGAGAAGCTACCTTTCACTCAGACACAGGTGCAGTGTTAATAATTACTATGCTTTCATAAAGATCATTTGGAACCAAGAGCAATCCAATTTTTAAAGAGTAGATATGTTCTCCATGTCAGAGCTTTACAGTACATGATGGTTTTTGTATTCTCTGTATTCTCACAAGGATTATCAAATATCCTTCTAAAGTAAAGATAAACACTTTGGTTTGTGTACACTGGGTTTATGTTGGAATTGTGCTTTTAGCTGTTGCTACAGAAACAGATGCTAAGATGTGGTAAATTTATGCTTTGAAAAATGAGTCTTCCTTCAGACACATGCAAAGACCAGGGCTGGAAGAGAGAGAATTCCATTATCTACAGTAATTAGAAAGATCAGTGTATTTTTTCACATTAAATAGACCATTACCTTTCTTGATCCTTTTTTCCCCAATAATTTTCAAGAGGTTAGTTCTGGAAGATGTATTAAAGCAAGTTTTGAACTTCAGTAGTTATTTCTTTTTATTTTAATTAATGACAGAACATGAACATTCTTTGTATTAGACTTACAGCAATGCCCAGCTGCTCCCTCAAGAAGCAGTGTCTTTGTGAGGTGCACTGTTCAAATTTATCACAATTTCCTGCTCCAAATATCTTGCAGCGTAACAAGACTAAAAAAGGACCAGAATATGGAAAGCCATTAAAGCAGGAACAGGCTTATATATAGTTAGGTTTTTTTTTTTCCTCACCCTCAAAAATCACACAGAAAACAGCACAAGAGAAAAAAAGACTTGAATATGCAGAAATTTTTTTTGAGTTGTAAACAAGTAGAAAGCTCTCAGGAATGTTAGAGGAGGTACTACATCTTTGCTTAATTTGTGTCTGTTTCTCAAAACCTAGAGGTATATCCACTGTATTCAGCAACATCTCAAACAAAATGTGAGTTGACTTACTTCTTTGGGGCGAGGCAATGAGGTATGAAGCACGCAGTAAATGACTATACAAGGTTTCATTCATGAAGCAGCAGCTAACTCCTTAAGCCTAAGGTACTTCTCTTCAATTAAGGAAAGCTAGACTTCTTAATATGAGCTACATCACAAGCTCCACCACAGTGCATAATAGATCAACATGGCACACAGTAATTAGAACCTTGTCTAAATGATGACAAGAGGTTATAGGATCTATTTCAGTCTCCAGTCCCATAGAGGAAATAATTATAAGATATTCTTTTACTCTTACTTTTCTGAAGGCATTTTTTTTTCCAAGAGTATCAGATGTTTATGTTACCATTACTTTTGTGGTCTTACTTCACCAATTTTCATACCAGTTAATGATCAAACAGAAAACTCACTTTTATCAACTTATAAATTTAAACATATCCCAAATAAAATGCAGACAAGCAACACCAGCATAGTAATTATCTAAAAAAAAAAAAAATTCCTTGCACCCTGCTAGGAACAAAAATAGCTTTCATACAAATCTGTGAGTTAAGTAATAAAATCTGATGGGGTGGGGGTGGGGAGCTTGCTCTGCAATGAGACAGACTACTGAATTGGAACATGGTGAAAAACATACTCATCAAGAGCAAAGGAGATTAGAAGCATCTTTCACATTGACCAAGCCTGCATGCATCCAGCCGTAATAAATGTTTCAGTAGCAGAGACTGACCATAATAGTATTTTTGGAGGCTTAATGCCAAACCTGAAGCAGGGTTCTGTAGGACTTTGTCCAATTTCTTAATTTAAAAAACGCAGTATTCATTTAAAAATATATTTTTAGCTGTAGCAGAACAGCTTTGTTGCACTGAACTGTTTTTTCTAACTTTCCTAAATGCTGATAAACTTCCAGGTTTATTAAAACAATTTTACAGAAGCATGAAGTGACTGTAAATCTCCCTCCAGCTTCTTGCTAGAGGAGGTTGCTTTAGTGTAGGTCTTCTACTTTGTGAAGTTCTACTTCAAGAAGTTGTTTGTTGGTTAAAAATGTAATTTTTGCCATGCCATTAATCTTTAAGCACAGCTTACTCTCTTCTGCTTCAGGGCAAAACAAGGAGAGACCCCAGCAGCACAATGGCCCCATAGTATGGACCAACAATTTCCTTCCCACTCCCTCTCCTTGCTTCCACCCTGAGCTTCTTGGAGAGGGGAGAGGAGAGGATAGGGGAGCTGAGCTTGTTCAGCCTAGAGCAGAGATGGCTTCAGCCTCCCCTGCCCGTACAGGGAGGTTATCCGGGTGATAGAGACAGGTTCTTCACAATAGTGCATGGTGGGAAGAGACACCATAGGCAGGAATTGAAACATGAGGGTTTCGGCTGGGATTTAAGGAGAAATGTTTTCATCGTGAGGAGAGTCAGGCAGAGGCACAGGTTTCCCAGAATGCTATGCAAAAGACTGCAAACACTTCTGGACAAGGTGATTTTGGAGTAAAATGCGTTCAACACTATGGCTTCTCCTGAAAGTTATCGGGGTGGCGGGGGGGGGGCAGGGGCGGGACCGCATGAGAATAAATAACACTTAAGACAAAATGAATAAATACAATTATAAAGTGGAATTTCTGGGTTTCCCATTACAGGTGAATTTGCATGTAATACTGAACTAGAGAAGCTGGCTCATTGCCACTTCTTCCACGGTCTGTCTCTGTCTCGCAAAGCACCAGGCACAGGTCAAAACAGTCTTTCTTCAGTCATGCTGCAACACAAACTGAGGCGCAGGCCCATGGCACACAGAATACCTTGGACTTCCTTGGTTCTCCACTCTGACTAAATGGGAAGAACCAGATTGAGAGACAGTCTGTCACCCTCTACATTATATTTACTCTCTTGGTTATTATCTCAGACTCTGCTTTATACCACAGTACCTGAACATCCTCACAAGCAGGAGATATTTCATGGGCATTGGCTTTGAGAGATTTATGATCTTTCCAAGTACTTGCCCCCTATTCATCCCAGGAAACTTAAAGAAGCCATATTTTGTGGGTTGGGGTTTTTTTTAATGTTTATAATCCGTAGGCTTGTAACTAGCTGAAATAGTGTCTTTCCAGATAGGCATCAGATTTACTTTTTTGAGTAAGTTTTCTTTACAGGTAAAAAGAGATGTTACTCAATAGTAAAACATATGTTTTACGAGTACACAATTTTCAGTCTTTTAATGTGGTAATATTATATTTTAAAGTGGAAATATGCATCTCTGAGAACTCTAAGGACAGTTTTTGTCCAACAATAACTAGAGCGGAAATGGACATTATTGACTTATTCTGTGGAAAAGTCTTCAGGAAATATTGAAAAATCTCCATTAGAGGAAGGCTCTGTGAGTTTTACTTGCAGAGCTGTTTCCTGAGGCAGCTGCCTCAGGCACCAAGTACACTCCTTTGGCTACATGGAGTATTCGGACTTCTAGTGAGTGCTTCATCAGGGATCTAAAATTTAATGACTAGCAAAGTAGTCAATAAAATTTCATTTCTGCAGTGGTTATTGTGATGTAATTATGTACTTTGGAGGGTCTGTCTGCTTCGCATCACTCTGCTGATGCATCCTAGGCTGAATATTAGGATGGCGTTGCGCTGCCTCAGCCAAATCTGGTCAGGAAGTCCTAAATACCATAACGTTGAGAAGCAGTGAACTGGACCAGGCTGTCAGAGATGTCATCATGTGAGCAGCCTCAGACACTTGGAGTCTATGACAGCACCATCTAAGTGGAATTTAAGCTGCTATGCAACCATCATTTGCCACTATGAGCCTCAGGCAAAGCAGCCAGGACACACAGGTGAACCTGGAGACACTGCCATAAGTAGGGAATATCCTCTCTAAAGTTGAGTTTTCCATTACCCTCCTCTGTTTCTCTCCAGTCACAGAAGTCATTCATGCTAAAGCAGTTGGAAAATGTTTTACCCATCAACCCCAAAATTCTTATGAAAACCTGCTGAATCAATAGCCCATACCATCTCAGCTTATGGGACTGTTCTGTCTGGGAAAGAGGCCACTGGTGACACCTACCAGCACCCAAACACAGATCCCTGACTTCTCTGAGGACTCCCTGTTCTGGTGCTTTCTGGCTAGTGACACCGTCATTTAAAATTGTACACTACAAATTGCTTTAAAAAGAGCAATGGTTAAGCAACACCTTAACATGAGTGTTGCTCTTTCTCTCTGTGACTAGGAATGACTGAACACAATGCCTTTCAGAGGATAAGAAGTACGCCAGTGCTTGCTTTTCCAGGTCACTAAGCCTGTTTATAGGAAACCCGAGGTAGATTTGGAGTAAGAAAACCAAGACAGAACATGATTCTCAGCCAAGTAATTATGTATAAATAGCTTCCATGGGGGCTTACTGTAAGCTTTGTTATGAAAGTGCACACCAAAGACAGTAAGTGGCAGGAGCAGATGAACACTTAAGAAACAAAGATCTGCTCACATCCTGATGTCCCTAATCATGAGTGTCCAAAAGAAGACAAAAATACTTCATGTAGGACAGTGTCTTAGACCATGTGGAGATTTTTAAAATTTTCTTTAAGAAGTCAGGTTGCCTTCTTCAGTTTTTGCTGTAATAAAAGGTGACCTTTTACATAATACTGCAGTAGCATCTAAAACTAATTTATTCCATTACCTCAATGCTTGCATGTCCTTACCTTTATAAGGAGCTAAAATACTTTTTGAACCCAGTGAAAAAGTATTAAAACAGAGCCATTCTCATGACAGAAAAACTGATCCTTTCATGTTATCCAGCCACATTGGTGTCACGAATCTTACCTTTACATTTAGGTGACTACTGTGTCTATGATCTCTAAATAAAGGACCCTCCTTTTCTAACCTTCACAAGTGAAGGGTGACCTGCTTTTGTCCATAGTTTTCAGTCCCTTGTGAGTGAACTGAAATGCCTCAAGAGAAGAGCATTTTAGCCAGGATAAGTTGAAGTAGGCCAGAAACAGTCAGAAAAACATCTGGCTAGGCCCAGTAGTCAACAAATATTAGGTACTGCAATAGAATGGAATCTGAAGAATAAGTCACCCCTAATTCCTGAGGACTGTTTTATCATCCATCTCTCTGAGCCAAATCTCAGAGATCCTCTCATAAGAGTCTTTTGTAGTACCAGACTCTCCTTTGAGACCAACATTCTCATCTGCTGTTCTGGAGCTTCCACTCTGTATATTACCGTGAGAGCACGAGTTATGCTGAGTGAAGATTAGCACCAGCCCCAACATTTAAATCATGCCTGTGTTCTGGGCTCCCAGTCCTACCCATGCAGAGAAAGGCACAGGCCCTTCAAAGCCTGCAGAGGGCAAAGCTGTTTGCAGAATTAAGTGCTTAAACACAAGTTCATCAGGTAACTGAAATATATATGCTAATGGAGCAATGACATTAGTTGGCCTAAAAACCACCCTATGTTTCCTACTCAGTAATCTGGAAGTGTATTTTGGTTTCACACACTCAATCAGGGTGAAGAGTGGCTTTTTCCGCCCTCCTAAATGAATTTGTGACTTCATTAACTTTACCAAGTGCAGTAGGATAAGATCTCCAAAGCAATTAGTATTTCATGGCTATAGCAAATTGGTATTGCAACAATATGACAAAGAAAACTGTATCTTGTGACAAGACAAATATTAGCTGGTATCATATTTACACATTAGCATCTAAACGTATTGTCTTCATAAATGTTTCTCAGGTCTCTTGAGGGTTAAAATAGTTCTTAATGCATCAGCGTGGAACTAAGTGAATATGTTTATTTTATGCTTCACACAAATATTATATTATCTTTTAAAAGACTGGAAAATGCTGCATGCAAACACTGAAATAAAAAGCTCTGTTATTTTTACTCCAAAATGGACATAAGTATATATTCTGTTCCTGAAGATCTATGAGAAAAAGATGTCAGAATACATGATTTTAGTTGCTGATACCAATGATCAGTTATTATTCCTACTGGCATGCTCAGGGTTTTCTCTGTGGTGGAGCAAAGCTGAAACGCAGCTGAGTGAAGACACAAACACAGCCCAAGTGCCTTGCGTATCAGTTCTGTAATTTAGTTTTCTGTACTGCAAATCCCTTTCCATATATAGGGCTGCTTGCAATGCAGGGATCCAGATGTCCCTGCTCCCTTCAGCGACACTCAGTGTGCAGCTCCCCAGGGTATGGCTATTCATAGCTCTCCATGCTGTTCACTGCAGCGTCCTGGCGATGATGCATTGATTGCCATGAGGAAAACTGACAATTTAAAGCAAAACCACAGACAGAGACAGACGCTTAGACACATGTGGGTGGCAGTGACATGGACAGAAACAGACTTCTCAGGATTCAAAGTTGGTGACAGACTTCAAAGGCTCAGTCTCTCACTGAATCATCAACACTGCACATACTGAAGCCTTTATTTAGCTGTTTTGGTGAAAGAATTAGCTCTTGCTTGATAACCATCTAAGATGCTAAACCTGTCCCATGTAGTCTTTTTATATTCTAAAGAAATTCAAGTGTGTTTTTGGCATGTGTTTCTCTCCAATGTATCTCCTTGGCTGCTGAAGGCTGTCTACAGGTTATTAATTGCGTCCTGGAAAGTGTGGTTAGGCACAGTCCTGAGCTGGCAGCATTGATCAGTTGTTCCCATAAGAGATTATTTCCAAAGGTGGATTCTTCAGGGATGTTCCCAGAGACCGTAGGAAGCGTATATGTGTCTCCACCTGCCCGGCGGATCCACTGGAACTCCCCATGACCCCGGATAGCTCTGGCAAGAGCATGCAGGGAGCAGCTAGGTCCATTTCATGCCACCTTCTGTGACTCGGATTGCCTCAAAGAACAAGGACAGGATGTGTAGCTATGTCCTCCTGCTGCTTGCAAGCCCTGTTCCTTGGTGTGCACACATGCTGCAAACAACAGCAACTCTACCAAACTCTTTCAAATACAGAAGTCGGAAATATTTTATTTTTTTCACTGTCGTTTCCCATGCAAATGTCCTTTTTCTGTCTGTGAAACTTTAACGATTTTGAGAGGTTTTCTTTATTCACATGTTGCCTTTGAGAGGTTTTATATCTTCCCTCATTGATTAATTAAATACCATGTTGCTATTGTGGAAACCTCTGTCTCTCCTTCCAAAACAAACATCCTGGTTTTTACAACTTCCAAAATATGCAACCCCCACCACAACCAACACTGTACTCTTTTATCCTCTGTCAATTAAGATGAATTTTCTATTGAACTTGGAATAAAAAAAGGCAAAATATATTTTTTAGGATTTTCTTACAATAAACTTACGCTGTTCAGTTGATGCTTTATGGCCAGTGCCAGGGTGCAGGGCTAAATGGTGACCTGTGACACATGGTTGTGGAGAGCAGCAAGTGCTATCTGCATCTATCCCTGGCGTCTCTCAGCCTCAGGGTTTGATAAGCAGGACCTAGATAGCGTGTCCTGGTGTGTAATATCGTGGTGTCACCAGACCACAGTGAATGGGCATAGCATTACTACTTCTCAGTGTACAGACCAAAATCATGAACCACAGGTGTATCATGACTTAGGAAATTAAAATGTGAAAGCAGAAGTTTGAAAGAGTGTGAATTTCAGTATAAATGGGTCCTACTTTATATATTAACTAAATTTAATTTTCAGCTATGGATATGTAAAATGTTCTGAGTGTGAATTGTCTGCTAGCTTTTCTGACCGCTCAGAGCAATGAGTCCTATTAACAGCTGGATTTAGAGTAGACAGCTCTGAGGAAATTAGATAATATATAAATAATATAGATAATTAGATAAATAATCTTGAGGCGGAACAACTGAAAATAAATGAAAGTATAATCCAGGATATACATTCTACAAGATGTATCATTATCTTCCTCTTCATTAATTTAAGAGAAGTCAGAATTACAATACATTCCCTTTTGCCAAAATTTTTAGCCCTGGGCTTAGAGTCTGAAAATATCCTGTGAGCTTGCAAAAATTCTTGTTTGGGCAATTTCATTCCATTCCTACACGTCCTTTCCCTAACACTGCTGCAGAGTTTGGCTACAGGGAAAGAGCACAGTCCCATTTGAGCTACACTGGTTTGCAAATTACTTCCTTTGTCTTTGTACGTTTCAGTGCAGAGTAGCAATCTCCAAAGCATCTGAGTAGGTCCTCTCATCATCCTTCTGACTTCTCTCTGATTGCTGTGGTTTAGCACTCCCCTTCAGAGGCAGAAGTCAATTATATGCAGTTTACGACCTCCATTTGTAATTTTTAACATTTGGTGTGTTTTTTCATCCTTTGCTCTTTTCAGTATTCCTCCCTCTACTTTTCCATTTTTTGTTCATGTCTAATCTCACCCACCACTCTGCTGACTTCAACCATCTGTTCATTACCAGGGGGGTCTCAGTTACCTACCCTTACATGCCATATTTGCTACTCTTCCTTTGTTTACCAAGAAAATCCGTGACTCAATCCCTGCTCATGGCTGTTCAGTCTGGCTTCCATGCTCTTCATGCTTAGCTTCTTGGTGTCGTCTTTGGCTTGTTGGCTTTCTTCAGAAACACCTGTTGCTATCTCCAATTTTACCCCAGTTCTGCTACAATCCTCATCCATTACTACCCTGTAGCCTGTTTTCTGTGTCTTCCAGAAATGTTGTTCTGGATCATTGTCTTTCCTCTTGCTCTTGCAGTCAGGGCTTCCTCCACTGGCTATCCATCACTCAGGAACTTCCTTCTCTACCTGAGTAATGCTGTATTTCAAGCTATCTCGCACTTTAATACATATTTGTCCTGGGTGGGTTCTCCCAGCTCTAATAAATACAGAGAAATGAACAGCCAGATATTCATGTAGTTTTGATCAAAACAGCAAGTGTTTCCTGAATCTTGATGCAAAAGCAGTCCAAGGCTCTAACACGAGTTTATGCCACTATTTCCTTCTCTTGACAGCTCTTGAGGAGCAGTTTGCCAGTTCCAAGCAGAAAACATGCAAAGCATGTTTTATATATACACCTAGGTGTACCTAATGCACAGGCCTCTGGAAGAGGCTTTTCAAAACTAAATCAGACCACCTCTACAGTTTTTTCCTAGAACTATTGCACAATTAAATGTTTAGGGCTATGACAGATTTTTATTTAAGTACAGTATCAGACACTATAAACAAGAGATGGAAACGTAAGATAAGAAGCTCAGCTTGGAGAACTTGTGCAATCATCTTGATAGAAAAAAAATAAAATGGGGATTTTACTTAAGTGCACTAAGTATAAGGAAGAACATTTCCTCAAATTATCAGAAATGTTGAAAGACTTTTCATCAGCAAAGCATGAGAAAAAATAGTGCTTAGTACCTTGAGAGACCACACAGGTAGCTCTGTATAGTAACCTACCTCCTCATTAGAAACAACCTGCAATGAAAACTAACAAAATGGCTGTATGCTGAAAATGCTGAATAAAACCCCTATATCATTGAAAGCAAATGGGAATTTTGTGTGGAGCTATTGGCAAAATATGTAGTCACATGTAGTCATATACTGAGGAGATTCTAACTTTTTCTGGCTATGTACTCTTTTAGCTCTTACTTACTCTCTGGCCAGAATAGCTATGCTAATGAAGTGTGACAAAGGTTTATGTTCCATGCAGGGAAATGAACGGAAGTCTTGATCATATAGAGCTACATCCCTTGTAGAACTTTTGCAAAAGGTTGGATGGGATTCTGAGCAACCTGATCTGGTTGAAGATGTCCCTGCTCATTGCAGGGGGTTTGGATTAAATGACCTTTGAAGGTCCCTTCCAACTCAGACCATTCTATGATTCTGTGAATATCTGCCTGAAGTGCCAGAGGCACTGATTAAGTTAGGTTTAATTTTCTGAGTTGAAATTCAGACAGTAAATATTTCACTCTAAATAATAATTCCATTCTTACATTACTTGTAAGACCAATGTGGTCCACTGTAGCAAACAATAATGACCAAAGTTGCAAAGTCTCCACGCTTGTTACCCTCCTCCCCACATTCCCACGTAACCTCTGATACCACCAGTGTGATCAGACAGACTTTCACACACCTGTGAAAAAAGTATGCAAGATCAGATCTGTGAAATGTTGCTCAGTCCAAAGGAGATCTAACAACTAGTATATATAAGGCACTTTTTAAATGCATTCATATTGTATATTTGAAGTTTATATCCCATTAAAGTTACAGTGTAATATAGACATGAAAAATGCCCACAGTTGGTACATGTGAACGGGTTTTACTCCAGATGAGTATTGATTTCAGGCTTTATTAAAAAATAGGTGGTTATTTGAATAATATGCCTACAACTTATGAGTTTAGGTTACCATTATAGCCACTGTGTCTTTTAACAGTGGTATGTGAGGTCCACTATTTGCTGAATGTGCTTTTTATGTGGGTCCACTAGGTCAGGTAAAACCAAACGATTACTTTGACAACTTTGCTGTTAGTCAAAAAGACAATGCTGACGAAGGAATACTTTTGTGTCATTCATAGGAGAGAGGGAAAGAAAAACCAAAGCAAAGTGAAAAAAAAAATCTCAAATTCCCACAAAAAAAACCACTTTGGGAGGCAAAGAGATGTGAATATTTCCACAGAAAGGTAGGATTAATTCAGCCCACATCTTGGAAGGTTCATGCCTAAGTTGATGAGAGCTGAAATTGAAGGAAAGGTCAGATATCACTTCTCCTATTGACTTGGGACAGCTGAATTGTACATCCCCATATGTGGGAAGGAGAAGCAGACAGGGAGCTTGAGACCAAGAAGAGTAGCAAGAGGTCAAGGGAATAAAGAACATAGCTGTGCACTGAGACAAAAATCTTAAAGACCACAGAGGCTCAGTGTATTGGGATTAACTGTTTAAGGTGGGTAGGTATTTAGCAAGAAAGAGCTCTGCTAGACATATGGTGGTATGGCTTTAAATTTCAGTCAACATAACTTAAGTATGTGCCTAACTACTTTCCCAAACAGGATTTAAAAAATTATTTTTTAAATAAATGGTGATTTTACTAAATGCAGCCGCTCTTCTGGAAAATACACTCTACATTTCAATATTTTATCTTGACAAGAAAAATATTTGAGGGGTTTAAAGAAAAGGTTGGTCAACATCTGTGTATATTCACTTTGTGTATTATTATGCATCAGTCAGATCAATGTTGCAGTGCTGTGCTAATGTCTGGAATTCACATTAAAGTGGTGTCAGGAAGCCTGGAGTTGGAACAGTATTGATGGTAAATGGATATAGGTCATTTGGACCAGAAGACTCTGATTTGCCATGCTAGTAAAGCTAAAGGAAATCAATAACGGAGCAATCATAAAAAAAAAATTAAAAAACTCTAGAAAAAGGAAGAAAAGTGTAAACTGAAGAACAGATACTAAATATAAGCTTCAGTTTTCTTACCATCGTTCTTAATAATTTGAATTTTTTTTCAAGGTTTCACAGAAAGGAAAGTATTTACAAATGTCTGTTTGATCTCAGTGTAGCATCGACTACAATGGATTTCAGCCTTGCTGGAAAACAAGTTACAGAATAAAATTCCCATTCTGTCTCAGCACTCATTCCCTTCATCCTCCTGATTATTTCACTCCTTTAGAAATGCCTTCCAATCTGTACATCTTTTTGATAAAATCTATTCATACAGGATGCAGGACACAGGAGGTCTGACAGAGGGACCCAACGCCTATCTAGCTGATATAATAGAACTGTACTCATTTTTAAAAAACAGGTGCTGGGCAGGGCATGGGCTGGGCTGGGGTGTAGAAAAGAAACCAGGAAATCAAGAAATATCAGTGTCAAAATATAACGACTTGTGTTAAGTGAGATACAGTCAGAGCCTGACTTAAACTGAATCTCATTGTTCACCATTCTTAATGGGTTCTTCACTCCTCTTCCTGATTCCACAGACTCCTTTCCAATACGAAGCATTTCTGTTTATCAGTAACTTTAGTGAAGACCTTTTCATAGAACTTTCAGGAGACAACAATTTTTTCTATGAGAAAGTCTGACAGATGTTTTACTAAATTCACCACCAAATATAGCTTCACTACCTCATCATTTTGTTTTTATTGGAAAAGGAAAGCATTTAGCTTGACTCATAAGATGTATTTGTTTTGCATCTATTTTGTTCACCATATTTACTGTTGCTCTCCTCAAGAGACTGAGTTGAGAGCTTTATGTTCTTCTTCAGTTCACTGGAAGCCTTGCCTCATTAGAGGTTATGTATGGAGTCATCTAAACTACATTAACCACCTTAAAGTTAAGGCTTTAGCCTAGACTGGTTGTCTGAACTCACCCAATAGCCAAAGTGTGATCCCTTCCATGTACCCTAAATGCTCTCCCTATAAGTATATTCTGGAACGGATATCCCAAAACATGCTTTGTGTCTCTACAGAGCACCTATAGCAGTTTAAATTAGAGATGGCAATTTTACACAGCTAAACTTAAGTGACATGTACCCCCACTATGAAAAGCCTAAGACAAGATAATATACTATCACTTAATTTGAAATTTGATGTCCTAGATATTTTGTTGTATGTGTACAATAGACAGGTGTAGTACTCTAGTATTGCTGTAGCATAGCTGTAAGACTGAACTGAAGACAGTGTGGACTTTACTTATATGGTTAAAACAAAATCCACACTGCAACAGCACGTAATGAGCACCTTGTCTACAGCAAACTGGAATCCAGGTAATGCAGAAATAGTCACTGAAATTTCTCCAGATTTGGACAATGTCCTCAACTGCAATGCCAAGCAGCCATGCCACGACAGCTGCACTGAGGCCACAGTAGGTGAGGGACAGACCCAGGGGCTGCTCAAGCAAAGTAGTCAAAAGAGCAAGAGTTGTATCTGCGGCTAAAGCAAAATTTGTTATTTTCATATGCATCTTCCTCTGACTTCATTTCTCTGGCCTTACTGTATGATTTACATTAACTTCTAATAAGTATGACAGAACCACAATACCCAAAGGTTTTGGTTAGAAGACTCCTAGGTATGGTCTCTACAGCTCCGACAGTGTTGCCCTGACTGCAAAAGCACTATCTGATTTTCTTGAGATGGAGGAAGAGACAGATATCTGTAATTAGTAAATAATATCAATTTAACTGGGTAAAGGGGTGCTTGCTTCCATCCTTTCAGCTCATAGGCTTCAAGACAGACATGAAAGATGAATGTGACAGAACAGAAAGATCTTACAGCAAGCAAGCAATGCTGTTAATATAAACAGGAGCTCTGCTCTGGAACACAAAGATCTACCACAATTGTCAAAGTTACTTGAGAAGCTGCATATGCCTCAATGTGCCACAAACACCTTAAATTATTCATGGGAGGGACAAACTAGCTCAAAACTGGAGGAGTGTCTTTGTTTACACCTAAAAGTCATTTTCTATCCCACACAAAGACACATCTGGTCAGGTTTTTGTAGCAACCTTACTAGAAGTTGCTTTATGATTGAGCACACTCCAAAAGCTGTTTGTCCAGTTGTCTGCACATACCAGCTGATGCAAAGAGAAGAGGACAAATACTTTGCTATGTAAAAGGCAAGACATCACTGGTATTACTGAAGAAAGCATCTGCCAGGCATTGAAAGCATGATCCAGGACTTTCAGAAACAGGCTGTGTTCAACATCTCACAACCCAGTATGGATCATATAGTAGTCAATACACCATCAAAGATTCTAAAACAAATAAATGCTCACCTTACCTTCAGAAGACTTTCTTCTGGTTTCATTATCACCTATAACAGAGCCAATGTTTCAGGAGCAGAGAAGGATGACTAAATTGCACATGTCATGTTCTGCATGCTGTCTTAACCTGCCACTGCAAACACTTCCTTGAGAATGAAGCTAATGTTATTATTTAGTACTAATATTATTAAATCTCTTGGCAGAGGCTTGCACAATCTGCTCTTATTTCAGTCACTCAACAAAGGCTTGTAAAAAAGATGCAAGAGGAAGTAATTTACCCATTCACAGATTAAAACTGGAAGTGCCAACTTAATGTATTTAGACATTTGCCAGGCAGGAAAGTTTGGTAGAGCATCAGAGAGCCCCTGACTGTACACAGGTTCTTAAGCACAGAAAAAGACACATGTCCCAGCCTACTGCCTTTCTGGAGACCACCCACACTATCACTAACAAATTTTGCTGACAGATACTAAGAAAAAGGGCATTGTTAATATCAAGATGCACCTTCCCCTAGGTTGGTTCATCTCTCCTATAAGGAGTAAGAAAGGTTGTTGATTATTTGCCAGAGGACACTGAGACATAATAAAGGTGAGATTCAGGAGGCCAAGGGCAGACATGAGCTAGCATTTCTCTGCGAGTGGATCTGTGATATCCACATTCAGTTGGAGACCTACCGCAGCCCTCTGGGTGACTAGAGAGGAATCACTTAGTGTGGTATTCATCTTCTCCAAATTTAGACTCCTGCAGTATAAACATCTACATAGGAACAAGTCACCCTGTGCTCTTTTTGTAGTCAACAGAGAGAAATAGATACTTCTAGGGTGCAATTAATCTCATCCTAAAGAAGACGTCTTCCAGATGATTTATGCCTTAAAAGTACCTGGTTTTCCCTGACTATAAAGGGAGTCGGAGGTGATTTTTGCCATATGGACACCTCAGACATGAACAAATAATATATCTAGCAGAGCCATAAAGCCATTGATATTCCACACAGCCTGCAGTTAGTATAAATGTTTGGTCAATAATAACTCGAGCTGAACTCAGACGGTTGACCTAGAGGTGAATGGCTCTGTATTCCATTACTAAGTCTCTGAATCATCCAGTGTCTCTTTTAAATAAAGTCTCTCCCTGGGTTTTAGATGTCACTTAATGGAATGTGGATATTAAATGTATGTAAATCCACAGCATTTTTGGATAGAGCTGCATTCCGCTATGTCCCATTATAAATACAATCTCATCCTCCTCTTTGGAGCTGTCAATCTGTCAGGCAGAGGAGCCTGTGGACTCCCAAGGCAAATCCTTGTACTTTCAAGGGACTACTGTTGCCAAAATGAAAGTTCCCAATGAAAATAGTTCTTGTGTGGAGACTATCAGAGAGACCTTCTTAAGCCATGTTTTTTATATCCTGGGATGATAGGAATTCCTTTACCAAAAGTAGTGCAGCTTGTTTTTTTCCCAGGTTGTTCATTTCCATTTTATTCCTATTCCTGTTCTCAGCATTCTCATTTTGTTTCATGGAAGTATCTTCTATCATCTTTACTTTTGTTTCCCATTATTTTTCTGTACATTTTTCTACACTTTTCATTGGAATTTCTGCTTCAGTTATAAAATATTATCAGGGTTTTTGTGAAAAAAATATTTTTGCACTTTTGCCTTCAACCTAACAGCAAATTGCCAGGGCAGAATATAGTTATTATTAATTTCTGTTTAAAGAGGTTAATGCAGCTGTATCTTCACTTAATCTCCAAATACCAGGCACTGTTATTTCACAGGTGTCACTTAGTGGAATGTGGATAAAAAACTCTTTTAAATTCACAGTACCTGGGTGTTAAACTGCTTTGCACTTTAAACATAATTCTACTGCAATACACAACCTGTGTTTGTGTATCACGATCTAGATAATCATCTTCACCAGTATTTGACAAGCAGATCCAGAATTCCATCTGGTCAGATGGCTGTTTCAGTGACCCACTTCAGATGAAGGAGTTTGCCACACTCAAGACACTTCTCAAACCCAATTGTTTTAAAGGAGTTGCACAGCAGACTGACCTTTCTGAAGCCTTCCCTGCACTTCCACTGTGTAGCCTAGACTGTGCATAGAACACTGTGTTTCTCTTCTTTTGAGGACCAGATGTTATCTGAAACATTTCCCAAAGAAATAATATTATCTCCTGTGTGTACTGTAAATTCCTGTATAAGTTTTAGGCAGAATGGTGTTATCAGTGACTGCAATTCTTCAAATGCATCTTATCCCACCCTTCAGGGTTTTCAGCAATTGCCTGAATTAGACGGAAACCAGCATCTCAAGCAGGTGACTTCTGCAAACCAGAAGAGTGCAATGGAAAAATGGTGCTTTGAAGTTGCCCGTCTCCAGGCACCTCCCTGAAGTGCAGAATTTTCCTAGAGAATTACTTCAGATTAGACAGTTATCTTCTATGTACCTGAAGTTATATAAGAACTGTCACTTTATGGCTAAAATGCACCTCTAGATCTATTCTTAAAAAATAAACTAATTCTTAGTTTCTCTCCTCTTGTTTCCTTCAGAGACACAGACACTTGCAGGACTACAGCAACTTTGAAATTCTTTCTCAATTTTTCCAATGTAGCACTGACATTCATGTAATGCAAAGCTTGGGAACTAGAACAAGAGTTTTTTTCTCCTCACATTTATATTTTAAGCATATTAAATTCTCTGGACAATTTACTACATACACACCCAGATCCTCTTGCTGAATCACACCTGTGCAAGCTGGGGTACTGATCCTTGCCCATCCAGCTGTGGGACTTGCTGAACTTCTCACCCACCTCTCACACTCTGGCTCCCTTTCTGGGGAAGGGTGTGGAGCAACCGACTGGTCCATGCTGTGTGTCATCAAGATGTGGGAGTAGGAGTAACATCACGCTGTGTAGCTCAGCCCATAAACACACCCAGTAGGATGGCTGTTGTCTCTCTGACACAATAACCTAGGAAATCAGGTTGTCTTGGCTCTGTGCTCACAGAACTACTTGTTTGCTTCAACTTACAGGCAGATAGAGTTTCTGTAGTTAAATTCAAATACAAAGGCCAATTATTCGGGCTATTGCATTCACAATAGTAGCCACAAAAATGCAAGTAAAATACATATCTACATTTTTTTGAGACATGAATGACATTTTTGAGACTGGGGAACTGCTCAACACTGGTCTTGGATACAATTGGAAAAATGAACCAACTTCTTTTTCCTGTCCCACATGCCCAAAACATGATATGCCTGTCAGATCATTGATTTTATTAGCATACTGTAAATCCTAAAGAATAATAGAGAATGTGGGCCAGATCCACACTACTTTTGGCTGAGATGTGCTAATTTACCTCAGCGCAGGAGGTTCAAAAATACTTCACATCCATTAGCTTGCAAACCAGTGTTTCCTTGTGGAAACCTTCCCTATCTCATATAGTTTTATATGATCTGGGTGTAACCCATTTCCTATTTGCCCCTGAGCATTTCTGGAATGTGATAACATAACAGTGGACTATATTATCACCTTTTATTTCCCTCCATTTTGTCATTCTCTTGGTGTTGCTCAGAAGAGGAGCCAGAAACTATACAGTGAAAAAGCCTGAACCCTTTCTACCTTCTACTTTTCCCTTCATTCCTCCCTCCAGTTTTCCTCTCTGATTTCCTTCCTTCTAGACACTCATCCAGAAAGAGAAATATGATTTTTTTCATAGAAAATCTGTTACTGTACTAAGCTTTGAAGATCTGCTAAAGTGAACACTACTGAAGTACATACGTGGGGGTACGTATGTACACGTATAAGTGCATGTATACAAACACAGCTCTTCATGCCTAGGAGTGACCAAGGAAATTTTTGCATTTGGCTTTTATAAATAGCTACCATTAACTTCACTATTTTTGATGGCCTGCTTTTTTTCTACTCCCATCTCTCCAGTCAAAAACACTTCTTTGGACTTCAATAGAGATGCTTATCTGGATCAGAGTTATTCAGCATGTATGTTAGTTACTACAAGGAAATGTTTGCCGGAAACACGAAACAAGTCTTTATTGCACTGAAACCTCCCACACTTATTCTTGCAAGATCTAGTCTCTAGATTTCATCACATGGAACAGGAAAAACATAAAAATTGACCTTTGGATTTTTTTTACAAAAAAGTTCTTCAAATTTTGTATCTTTTTCTCATAGCAGATCATGTACTGATGCCACCTCATGGAGCATACATGTCTTCCACTGCTGAATGCAGCTTTTTATTGTTAGACATGTCCAGAAAGAGACTATGACCTAGGAAAAGTGTAACATTAATTCACTCTGGAGACAGCAGTTCTGTTCGTATTTTCAGTTTTGCTCTTCTTTCCTCAGAGCAGTTTGCAAAAGGTGAAATATTTTTATATACTCAGAATGACTAGTGTCTATCTTCATGCTGACAACAGAGAATGAAGGTTGAATGGACAGAAGTTTACAAGCTAAGCTCACAATTCCCTTAAAAAATTTCTATAGCACTAAAATAAATTTTTAAAAATTCAGAATAAGAAATGAGCAATGAAGATATGCTATGCAGCTAAGAAATCTAACCACAGCAGTCTCTTACCGCGGGCAAGAGAAGGGACACTGCTTTAAGTGCCTAGTAATGGTTTTATTGGACATTTATATTTCAAGAAGGTAATTTCTGACTTGCATTGCATATTAGCTATGGCATTATGACATGCAGCTACTGACTTCTGAAAGGTTCCCCAAATTTATTTATTGTTTTCAACAGTGATATTTCTGTAAGTGCGACTTCCAAAGAAAGACTTTATTAAATCAATTTAAAACATGTTAAAACTTCCAATAAAGATCAGAGACTAAATTAGGTACTCGAAATTTAACGATTCGCACAACAAATCACTTTAAGGAAAGAAAAATTAAACCCATCCAAATTTCACAGATCCAAAATGTCTGAAATTCACCTAAATACCGTTGATGTTTCTGAGATTTTATTAGAAACTCCAAGTCATTAAAGTTTCACATTTCTTTGTGATTAAATTATAGACACTGTGTCGTAGTTTCACCTTGATTTACCAAACACCAGTTGACATCATTGTCGGACAGAAAAGCAGGAAGGCATTTATGAGTGGAAAATGGTGCAATGTGGAGAAAGGTTGACTTTCACTCTGCAGTTTGGGCATGGCTCCTTCCTCAATGGATGTCTAGGTAAAAAAAACAAACAAACAAACAAAAAAAAAATCCAAACGACCAAAACACCACTTTATTTCCCTAATCCTGATGACTAATGTCATATGTTTTTTTCCTTTACATTCTCAGAAATTTGATGCCTGAAAAAGGGAAATCTGAATATGCACTACTTTAAACCAAGCAGAGTTCACCAAATGCTCCAGTCATGAAGATGTATATATGTAGCCTTATTAAAAAACTGGTGCCAAATCTTCCTCAGCTTTACAGGGCATACCTTCTACTCTTCCTGTTGAACTCTTCCAGGTTCTTTCCAATTTGCCTAAGACATTCCCAAAATGTCATTGCTCTAGTTTACTTTGTCCTGGTTGC
The DNA here is from genome assembly GCA_013397055.1 of Pachycephala philippinensis. Lineage (NCBI taxonomy): Eukaryota > Metazoa > Chordata > Aves > Passeriformes > Pachycephala > Pachycephala philippinensis. Next base: position 935,017 of record VWZT01006909.1, read on the forward strand.
TAGGATAGATCCCAAGTATCCACCAAAGCTTCACTGGACAGAGAGGCTGCATCTTGCATTTTCCTCACAGCAGCCTGATAGTGCTTCCCAGAATAAGATTTCCTGTTTCTGCATCACCTTCATGTTTCTGACTCACTCCATATGACATCCATTGTCCTTTTCTACTGTGTGGCTGCTCCACGGCCTTTTACATTTCCTCTTGTGGGCAATAGGTGTAACATCCATGTCTTGACTGAATGGATCATGTCATTGATTTTGGATCGTCCACCTAATTTATTAAGGTCACTTTAAATTCTGGTCATGTACTACAAATTGCTTGTAATGTCTTCAGCAAATGTATCAGGTTCTTTTTTATACTGAAAGCCAAGACTTTAGCAAGAAATGCTCTTCACCTCCCACTCCTGTAAGACTACACTTGCAGCCACACCTAACCAGCAAACTGCTTATGCCTTTGAAAGCCTCTGAAGTTTTTGAAAGGAGCATTTCAAACAGCTGTTCGATCAGTTTAGGTTGAAAACTCCAGGTTTATTTCCTCAGCTTTGCAGAAGCCCTGTGTGGGATAAATCTGTCTAAATCAGAGAGACATGCCATATACTGCTTTTTTCTTGTTCTCTAAATCAAATGCTTTCAGAGAAGGAATTAAGGTTGATTTGACACAGTGTATTCTTGGCTGGCTATTTATGTGGGCTATTTTAACCCTTTAGGATCCTCCTGCAACTTATTTGGTTTTTATTTAATAAATTAATTCAGAACATTTCCAGGAGTTCCTATAAGGGATTGATTATAGCTTCCTGATTTCTTCAGAAGAGCCATATTTGCATCTTTTCATGTTACTGTGAAGACTCACCAATGGTTCAGAGATTATACAGGATTATTTATCAGGTCTTAACAGTCTGAATACATCTATCTACTCTTCAGCACGTTCTCTTCCTTAACCTGAGCTCTTTTCTTCTCAATAAAGTTAAGCAGAACCTAACATTAAATATTTTAGACTTCTTTCCACCATGTCTGTCTTGCTCTCCTTTTGTGTTATGCAGGATCTGTACTGTTCTTTGTCCTCTGGGTTATTTCTAGAAACTTTTCTTGCTGCTCTTTTTTTTTCCCACATGCAAAATGAAATTCATTTTTTCATGTTGGACTTTCCGTTTTTATATCCAAATACCTGTGCTTTTCCTTACACTTATTCTTAACCATGTGCCTCGTTTTTCACCCAGGGAAGTAGGCATGGAAAGATCACATTTCTTCTGACTGTGGAGTAGGTAATAATGAATTTTACTGATTAGGGTATGAATGTTATTGATTCCAATATGGTCCTCAAATCCTTCCAGCAGTTATTTCTGGATTGCTCAAGTGGGTCATTTTGTGAGGTAAGCAGTTCTCTACTGTTTTATTATTGCTACTCACCCTGTGAGCACACAGGGTGACTTTTACATCATTATGTAAAATGATGCATGATGCATAAGAATATCCTATATCCAGGCTACTGCATAAAGGTAGAGTGCCCAGGGATAGGATCTGGTCACATTTGGAGGCTTTGGGCAGGTGATTAGAGAATGCTGCTCTTGACCACTGCTTGCTCTAAGGCTGCATGCCTGCTCCTCCTTCCTGGAGGTGCTGAGGCCCCTGGTCTGCCACTAAAGATAGAGTGTTTCAGAGTTTCTATCTCAGGAATTCCTTTAACAGCATTTTTGTAATTTAAATTAATTTGATCATGATTTTTCTTTATTTACTATAAAAGAAAAAATGTGTCATTGACTGTGACTCCTTGTCTCATTCATGAAAAGTTGGAGAAATGAGCCCATTCCCAGCTGCCTGCCCTTTCTCACATTTGCCATATAATACTATTCTGGATAAGAAGTTCTTTTGGCTGGCCATAAGAGGGAGGAACAATTTAGTTCAGTCATGAAAAAAAGATGGCAGTTCAGAAAGGACCTGCCAACATGAAAACTTCTTATGTTGGGAATTTTCACAGCCCTTTAGTGTTTACTATTTGAACTAAAACACCGAGAAAATACTACTTCAAGCAGAATCATAGGAAGATTTACTAGTGGCAGTGGAAGTCTTTCTCACCTGATTACTCTGTAAACACTCAGGAGAAGTCTTCAGCAAACATTTCACCTGTGGTGCAGCTGCAACAGCAGAGGCAGATTGTGGCCCTTGGCTGAGACACCATCAGATCTGTGAGGCTGTTTTGAACTGAGGCATTTCTGAACCTGCCAGCAAAGTGAGCGATTTGCCACTAGATCAAGGAAGAGCAGCTCAGCATTTGACAGCACTCATTAGCTGATGCTTCAGAATGATTTCTCCAGGGATTGTAGAGTTTTGAAGAACACTGAAAACGGATTTTGCATTTTGGCCTCTGCTATTTACTGCAAGAGATAAGTGGAGACACAACTGTGCTGGGAAGGACCTCTGTGATATGCGTGTCCTGTTCCCAAGGTGTACATCAAAACATCAGCTCTTTAACCAGGACTTTTAAACATTTCCAATTAGTAGAACCTTTAGCTCTTGTAATTCCCTTTTTTTCACACTTCATTCATCTCATTTTTGTTTCCTCTTATATTTCACAGGCCTAATCAAATCATCAAAAGAGAGGAACGTGACTCAGTTCCACTGCGGAAAGAACGAGCCCGTATCCATCTTGCTAGGGGAGTCTGCATGTCCCCACAGTGTGTGTCCATGCTAGCACAGAGATGCTCCCCACATCCAGGGCCACCCTGCTGTATTCCACCCTTCTCTCAGCAGGCAAGCAGGCATCCCCACACACATAGACCCAGAGCATCTCCTCCCAAGGTTTACTCTGCCAACCATCTCCACATCTGCCCCAGGCCCTCCCTCGTTTCCACTGGCAAGCCCTGCCAAACACTGCCTGGAAAAGGGACCTCCTTCTCCCCTACACAGAGCAGGCATGGTGCATGGGGCTGGCACATGGCATCCCCACAGGACCATGCCCTGCCAGCGAGCAGCTGTGGCGAGGCCCACTGCCAGTTGCGGGAAGGCACGTCACCTTTTTCAGAGGAGAAATAAAGTACTTTTGGCAGCAGGTTCCCCTGTGGTGACTGGCCCCACGTCCCTCCTGTGCAGCGGGCAGATGGTGGTCATGCAGGCGTCCAGCCAGCACCACAAGGGCCCCACAGCCCCAGCCCCATATGCGCCGCTCAGCTGCTGTCACCACTTGTCAGACTAGGAGTCATTTTTCAAGTACTTCTAACATGGGTGAAGAAAATGCACCAAAGGGCAAACTGTGTTTTTCAGCATTAGTAGCTACGAGAGCAGAAGCTCCTGAAGTGCAGGAGGTGGGTGAGTTTGACTTGCTGCCTGGTGAAGCACTGGCAGAACTAAGCAACAACATTGCCAGTGTTATGGCTTTCTGCACAGACAAATGGTACAACAGAGACGTACTAGGAGAAAGAGGAAAAGGACTTGAGGGGTTTTTTAAGTGTAGATTACCTTAACAATAAGTTTTCCTACAAATCTGCAGAATTCAAACACTCTAAACTGTGTGCTAAAATATGAGAAGAAGCTGCTTTGCCACTTCTTTAGAAAGCTCTCCACCTGCACCCTCACGGCTGCTGCTGCTAAGGTCTGGAGTTACACAGTGCTGAGGTCTGGCATGGGAAAAGGACACTTGGATAGTGTTGTGGTGATTCATGCGTGAGGGGGTACTCAAAAGTAGTTAAAGTGGGCATGTAAGTCTCTACACACTTACGATCTAAAGCCAAAATAAAGACAGTGAGACAAAGACCACCTTGAAGGCTGCTACATCCCCACGGCAACACCAGTGTTATGCTGGACCCCTGGGGGGCCAGGCTGGCAGCCCAAGCTAACAGCTTGCCTCTTTTGTCCCTCATGTTAACAAAAAAGCAACTATGGCCTCATCTTTTGGGACCGATCACAGGTAACCCCTCAAGCAGACAGAGGCATTGCTGGGAAAGCATCTTCGTCTTGCTCATGGCATATCTGCTAGGATGGAGCAAAGCCATCACTGCTGCCTGGGCATGTGGGAACAGAGCTCGCCACTGCAAGGCCTGAACATGAGCTGGAGCAGATCAGGGGTGAGCAGCAAGCAGAGGAGGTAAGGGCATGACAAGACTGGCAGATTTGGATCATCTGGGCTGCAGGGTGCAAGGGCACCTGCAGAGGTTGGAGCTACAGGGAAAATATTGTTCTAGAGTTGTTTAGAAAAGGTGCATTTTGGGACTCCTGGAAACTAAGTTAAAAGAACAAAAGGCATTTTTTTTCCATTTTAAGTTATTGAACATTATTATGCTTGGAGACAACTATTCTGGAAATGAAAAATAGTTTTTAGGAGCCATGCCACGAGTTCTGACAGCCTAACCTAGAGCAAGGTAGCCACAGGAAGAGGCAAGATGTTCTCCTGCAGCACTTGCATTGACTCCAATGTGGCTTTCCCAGTGATATGAGCAAAGGATTCTGTAACACTGTTCAGGCATAATCTTCCCTCTTACCCTGAATGCCCCTTGTCAAAATGAGGCCACACTGGTCTTCAGTGCTCAGGATCACATAAAATAATGCCAGAAAAGGGAGCTATGATTCTTTGCACATTCATTACACCATTTTTAGCATCTAAAATACAAATACAAAAATTACCATTTTTCCCTTAGTCATTTATCCAGCTTTTGTGGTCTAGGATTTCCTAAAACTAGTCCATAAGGGTTTTATTTTCACCTGAAGTTGTGCTAGTTACATTTAATCTAATTTTAGTATAGATAGGCTAATAGAGTTTTGATAATATAAATCCTCTTGAAAAACGACTAACTTTAAGGTTCCAGAAAAGTGTTGACATGGTATGATCAGGAATTAGCTCAGTTTGTTAGAGAATGGTGCTAATAATGCCAAGGTCATGGACTTGATCCCTGTACAGGCCATTCACTGAAGACATGATCTTTCCAACTCAGACTGTTCTGTGATTTTCTTTCAAGGCTGTAGTACAAAGCAAGGTACATTAGCTACATGTAATCTCAGGTTTAGAAGTCACTCCTCAAGCCTTCAAGAGACGTGAATCAGTAAGTTTTCTTTTCTGTGAAAAATGGTTTTCCCAGATCATTGGCTTTAGAGTAAATATTTAAGCTGCAAGGCAGATGGACAGGATATTTGACCTACCTTATTCACTTCTAAATTCAGCTGGACTCTGTTAGGGCACCGAACATGCCTTGGTGCTGCCTGTTAGACACTGATACCATTCCCAGAGGGGCCTTTGCTCGGCATGCCAAACAAGATAATGTGATTACATATTTCTTTGACTGAATGAAGGTGGTTTTCCAGTCAAAGGGGAGGAAAGCTGTAGATTTTCAAAGTCTAGACCATGTGTCCTATATTCCATCTACTGTATAAATTAGCTGGTAATCTCAGCAAATATTTATTAAAAAATAGATAGATTTTACCTATTGCTCTTAAAATATCTCTGAAAGTGTTTTAAAACTTCATGGCTGATAAGTAAGACTCATTTTTTTTCTGCTGAGGCATATCAGATGCCTTTTCTATATATATGCATTCATTCTACAGTAAGATAGAAGGAAAAATCTATTTGTAGTTCAAAGAGCTATGGTCTCTTATGTAGCTACAGAGTCTCTTCTGAGCTGTTTTTTTGGGGTTTTTGGCAAAACCAAAACAGAAGTTATTTTAAACTAAGTCGCTTAGGTGGAAATTGATGGTTTAGGTCTGGCAGAATATAGCATCCACAAAACCAGATCTGAGTCTCCTGAACAAAATCTTGCTGTACTGGTATACGCAAACACATTCGTCCCAGCAATCAGGAAGATGAAAGATTTTATTTTCTAGTAACCCTGGGATGTAAAGGCACTGCACCAGATAAATATCTTCAAGCATAACAATATTATGAAGACTCTCAAAAGGCACTTAAATATTTACATTTTTTTAACTCTGTATGTGCATTGAACAATTTTGTGTGTTCATGAATAAGTCACAAAGAAGGAACAAAAAGATTATTTCTGCTCATAAAGCTTGAAAAGTGCAACCAGGAAACAGAGAGACCATACCATTAAGCTGACTAACCATGTGGCACAAGCAGTAATCAACCCACACTGAATAGTCAGAGAAGCCATTTTTCCACTAGCCCACAGGCCAAAAAAAAAAAAAGCTACTGGATTATCTAAAGATTTGGAAAAGTCAGTTGTATTACAGACAATTTAGAAACAGGAAAAAAGAGCACGATGTCTAAATTTATCAACTAAATTGTTACTCGCAAATAACGTCACCTAGCCACTTGTTCAGCCTGTCATGCCTTTGAAGCAGAGACTCGTGGTACTGTGCCCCTTCCCAGGTCCTCGTTTTCAGAGTAAAGCACGCTGGGGACACCTGAGACCACAAAATAGCCACTGTTCTGTCTGTCTGTAAGTGGCAGGATCTGTTACTGTTCAGAGCCCTCTTGGATTCCTGCCTCACCAAAGCAGCTTGAAACCAAACAATGCTCTTTAGATTTGGAGAACTTGATCCTCGAGCACATGGTGCAGGGCCGAACGCACCCGCGCAGCCCCTCTCGGTACCTGCCGCCCTTCATGCAGCCAATAATGCTCCTCTGGCTTGAGAATGCTTCTGTGAGCTTTGCAAAGTGCCTTGAGACCACTGGATGGAAGAGGCTGTGCAAGTATAATAGACTGTTTTTTTAAATTGTCTCTTGTTGGTGTCATAACAATGCAGAATTCATCACTTCTGGAGTAAATTTTTACCTGCCAATCCTGGAATACAAGAGAATCAGTTTGATTAAAATGAAGGTGAGTCACTGATGCTTAGCTGGTGTAGCAATAGAGTAAATTCTGGTTAATGGAGATGTATTTGACCTTTCATACTTTATAAAGTGGCATTTAGATATTAAAATACAGGTGAAGTTTTAAACTTCACTGTGTAAAAAGGGATTTCACTAATTAAAGGTTTAAAGCTATGAATATAATTTTAATTTAAAAGCTGTATTTATGCAGCATTTAGATACATTGAAAGATTTGTTTTGTTTTTAATAAAACACTGTTTTTGATCAGAAATTCCTGGAGAATTTAAGATGATTGTCTGTTTACTTGGATGTCAGATGTAAGGCTGACTCCTCTAAACACTTAGGCATGTGCTTAACTTGACATCAGCAAGACCACCCCTGTGCATGAAGCTAACCATGTGCAAAGATGTTTGTAGGACCAGCATCTAACAGTCTCTTGTAAACTCCAGCCTTGTCCTTTGAAAAGGTTTTCAGTTCAAGTGGAAAAAAGGAGTTGAAGATGGAGAGCACCGATGTGAAAGGACAGAATAACATTACTCTTGCATAATTTGAAGCAAACACAAATAACAGAGTAATTTCTATTTTTTTCTCTCTATGTCTTCAGAGTAGGTATCAACTATAATTCTGAGGGCTGTCTTGGGATCATGTCATGACCTTGGCCCATTGACACTGATTTTGGTGATGATCTAAAGCCACTAAGGATTTGAGTCATCTTTCCAAACTAGCAAAGGAAGGATTCCCACTGAAGTTAACAGCATTCGAAGAACAGATAGCCAAGCCAGGAAAAAAATTAAATCCACACATCCCAGATTAAAGACTTGCGGCCATTTCTAGGCAGAAGTTAAATGAAGAACAGAGCTGTGATGTGCCATGTGGAATGCTCAGTAGCTCTCACAAATTGAAATCAGCCTTGGAGAGAATGAACTGGCAAGGGCTTTAAGAGTTTTTCTCTAAAGGGTGGCATCTTAAAAAATTGTTCATTACAGGATTATTGCTCATCTGAGAGCTCTTCACCACTACGAACTGAAATGACTCTTAGTCATTTCATGTACTTCTGCCATGGAAAATCTTCCTAACACAATAATTGTAAATTCAGTGATTTCCCCTTTATCACTCCTTCTAAGTTCCAGTTTCTCCTTTTCACATTCAGGGCCCTGCAGAGCTTCATGGGTCTGTTGGCATGGTCCCATTCTCCTCAGCTGCTGTGTCAAAGATGTCAGCTTTTGGGCAGCTTAGCTTCTGTTCCAAACACTCCGTGTCCTCCAGGCTGTTCCTTGCACTCACACAGCGACTTCCTAATCTAGGTGCCTCAGGAAGTCAGACCTTCCTGCTCCCATCACCTCCACTACATGCAGGATAAACCTAACAACTTGCACAGCTACTCCTCATCTATATTTAGAGGTACAGTGTAGTCCCACTTTTTCTAAAACCTGACTTTCCATTTTACAGCAGTACATGTATCGTCATCAAATACATTCATACATACACATATGCACAGAGCAGACATAAAAAGTCATTTTTCAGGCAAATCATTTCAATTAGCTACCACCAGCTCTGTTCACTTCCTCTGAATTTTCAGATTTTTCCAAAGATTTACACTCTCATTAGTCAAAGGTCAAAGTACTGGCACATTCCAAAGGAAGGAGCACCTCTTTGCAATGTTCAGAGTGTGCAGCAGCACAACTGCTTCCCATTCCACCCTCAGTTTTACCCCTTCATAGGCATTGTCTTGCACAGAAACCCACAAAACATTCATAGGATGGCCACACCTGAGTGACTTCATCTTTCCACAGCAATGGCCTCCTGTTCCTTTCTCTCCTGTCCTTGAACTACTAATCCTAAATTCCAGCAGGTACCACCTGGACAATTTTTCCTACAGACACATATGAATTCTAGCTGTTATGATTAACATGTTACACCACTGGACTTCTCAGGGTACAGGAAATCTGCTACATGTAGGCAGAATGGTTATCAGAATACCAAGTTGTAACTTCATTTAGGGTATATATGTGAGTGTCCAGTGAGAGATAATGGAGCATTACTACACCTGGCTTTTGCATGAGCCACATTTTAAACAGAGCCAATTATCTCTCACTCTTTTCCCCCCAAAAAAGACAAGACAAGCAGGTATTGAGGCTGTATTAACATAAAAACATGAAAGACTTGGAAAACCTCAGTCATTCATAAAGATAAAAGACATGAAGCAGAAAAATACTAGCAAAACTTTCTGAGAAACAGTGACCATGATATGGAAGAAGAATTTTGGTAAACTTTGACCAAATCCTAAGTGACAAAATATTGAAAGTGATAGAGAAACTGAGACTGAATGTATATAGTCCTTTTTTATTTTTTCACCTCGCTATAAATATTTGATACCCCAATTTGATGTGATTTCCAAAACTATGGAAAACCTGCATGTTTGTTTATTTCAGCTATGGTATACCCCTGGAGATATGATCAGGTGCCCAAGTGATCATCTGCTCTGGGGAAGAGTATCTGTATTTAAGCTATTGTGATAAGCCAGTTACCTTGAGAAAAACTATTAGTGATTGACAGTAGATAGTAGATTCATTTGAGTCTCTTTCACAAATTAAATTCCCGAATGGGTTTGCAGATACACTGGATTTAGCTATCTAAATAATCTTGTTGTGTTTCTTGGGACTAGGTTACATCTAAGCATATTGTTTGTTGTAAGTCAGGTAAGAAAACCTGCCTCATAACATAGACATGGCTTAAAATACAAAACAAAATACTAAATAAGAATTTTGCTACAACAATAATGTATAAAATTTGGTTTCTTGTATTTGCATTTGTGAAACACCACTATTAGCAGCAAAATCAAGAATTTGGCTTCTATCACAATGTTTGGTTTATGCCGAGTTTAAATAATTTATTTCAGACACCTGGAATTGGTAGGTAGCAATTTGTAAGCCTTATGAGTCACTGTTGATATTTTGATGGTGTGTGGGTTTTGTTGGTTTATTCACTCTGTTCCTGTTGCCATGTACAGTGTATTTTCTTGTTCAGTTTTCAGAAAGAGCAAATCCTTGGAAATTAAATGCTTTTGATTTTTCAACACTGCTTAAAGAATACAGCAGTTAAGGTCATTTCAAAACCACCAGAAAATAAAGTTCAAAATAAATACAGAGACAGTTCATACTAGAGGAGGCAGTATTAGCCCAGTCCCAGAGGAATGCCCCTCCTTCAGGCTTCACAGATCTAGATCCAAACTGGAAACCACACCAGCTGAATTTGTGAGGTAAGAACTGCACAGAGGTAATGACAGTCAGCACAGAAAGAAACAGCTTAGAAAACTGCAGCACTGGGGCATTAACACAATCCTCAGCTGTACAGCCAGAGTCTCATTTGATGTCTACTGGAAATGTTGCAGTGCAGCTAAGCTGACTTATCCTCGCTGAAGATCTCTTGCTTTAGAGCTTTGGGCTACCCTGGTGTCTTACAGCTACATGCTTATACATATAAGAGGATTTGTTCTACCCAAGTTATTGACTGATATTTCATTAACATAAGAAAGAAAGGTATGTTGATGTATTGGATGTAACCTCTAAAATCTGGCTCGGAGTAGTTACTGAAATTCCTGGGGGTTTTTTGTGCTTCATGTCTGCTCTACTTAACAGTTGTTATTCTTGCAGAGGAAAACAGCTGAATTTTGCCATAACATTGCCTTCCTTAGCACAGAAGTCAGGAGGAGACCTTGAACTCTTACAGAACCTCTTGCCAGAGTTGCTGTACACAGTATTCCTTTTCAAGAACTGTTTTCTTACATCTGAAAGTGAATCACACTGCTAATGTCCTGACTGTTCAGACTAGCTTGGCACACAAAATATTTGAGTGGGAGTCTTGCAGGTATAAATGCTCAGGAAAATTCACTTGAGTAACTGGAGGATGAGTTGCGCTACAGAGATGTACTAATGCATGTTGGGCTTCTAAACCTGTGAAATGTGAACCACTCATGCCCTAAATGCTACTTCCAAAAAGGAAGAAAAGTTTTTTCAGGCTGCCTTTTTACTTCCTGCCAAAAGGAAAAGCCTCTTCTTAGCAGCTACATCCCTGTCAAAGGACCTGGCAAACCTCAGGGAACATCTCTGCCTACATGAGCCCAGGGCCTGACAGAAAGCTAGAAGGTGCTGCTGCCACCACTGTGGGACAGCACACCTCCCTCTCCACACTGATGGTGTCCAAATAAATTTGAGGCATTGGTGGCCTGGAGATGGCACATGTGATGAGGATCCTCTCTGCTTTTCAGATGTGTCTATGAGTCTAAGAGGGAACTTATGAGGATAAATATGAATGACCAAAAGGAGTGAGATTTTGTTATTCACTACAAAGTGTTTTCTGTCCCTCCAGATCAAGTGCATGTCAGATCATTCAGACATTCTCACTGGCTGTCCCACCCAAAGCTATTCAGCCACACTGGTTGCTGCAGGTGGTCATTAGGTGGTACATTAGAGCTATTACCTCCTGGAGCCTTTCTATCATTTGTACTGTCCCAGCACAGTCCTCCAGCCTTTCCTTCAGGGAACATGGCTAGAGCCTCTCTGGCTCTGGCAGGTACTGTGACATTCCAGATACAGTCCAAATAGAGCCAACCTTAGCAGCCAGAAGGAGGAACAGGATAATACCCTCTAAGTCTCTATTGATAACAATAGAATGAATATCTGTTAATTAAGCTCCAAGAGTGCTCAAAAAAAGTGCTAAAATAGCAGTATTCATTCCTGGCTAGATAGCAACAACCCCTTGTTCCTGAAACTCCCTCCCTGGGGCAGCTATTCCAGCCATCTATATATCTGGATTATATATCTTTCATTTATTTATGTTATTTGCTATAGATTTCTCTGATATGACTTGGTATTTGCAGGCTGACTTTCTAAGAAAAATGCTTTCATCAAGGAAACCTGCAGGACATCTTCACTGTAGTTCAGCCATTTGTCAAGGAACAGAGTTCTACACCACGTAGTATAAATACTTGATTAGGTAGTGTAACACACTCCACTACACAGTAGCACACCAGCAGATCTCAAAACCTGTCTTTTCAGGCAGCGTTTACCCGTAGTGGACTGCCCAAGGATATAAAATAATGACCTCATACTCACCCTCTGAGCCAGGATGCCCAGCTGGGACTGCCCATTTGTCCTGAACACCACCCCACTTCTCCACTGCTTGACTGATTGTTTATCTTGGAGGGTCAGTGCAATCTGGATTGTGTAAGGCATTATAAGAACTCCACCAGATTGTTTTTCAGAGTTTTGTTTTCTGATAAATAATTACATTTCAGGCTGGCAACTCCCACAAGTCAGAGCCAGGTGGAGAACATACGGTTTTCCCTCTGTCTCTGCCCAACCTCCCGTGGGTGAGATGGTGTCCCACTACACTGCCTGGATGCTGGATGACACCACCCATCTGATTTGTCTATCTGCTAAGTGCATAAAACAAGGTTATTTCATGTACTGAAATATCAATAATAAATTCAAATGGGCAGGGGGGGATGTTCAAAATTTGTGGCTGTTAAGAAGTGGTTTTATGCTAATTCATCCAGCCTTGGATCGTCCTCTGAGTCCAGCTGGTGGTACACTCAGGTGCAAGAGGAGCCTGTAGCCCTGTGCCTGGGTGCTGGGTCCTGAAACTCCCCAAGTGCATCACAGTGTTGTGAAATCTGGGGCCAAGCAAACTGCCTCCCTCATTTTTCTGAGATTAGCAGATCTCTTGGGAATGAAGGGAATCTGGAATATCCCAGTAGCACCTTCTATGGTATAAACGTGAGAATGCCTTCTACATTTGAAAGCTGAGGTATTTGTGAGGATACATTATTATGCCTTGCTATGTCAAAGAAAAATGCTTTGATCAAAACAGCTCCTTCTATTTCTACACCCCCCCCACCTCCCCACCCCATTTAAAATATCACAGTGGATAAAAAAGGCAAAAATACATGCTGGATCTGGTCTTTGTGTTAAACTTTAGATCTAGAAGCCATTGTGGGTTAGGGAAAAGTATATGAGCAGAGATGGCTCACTGGGGTACTAAAAGTATAAAAGACAGATAAAAAAATGCAGAGATAATTGCTTTCAGTCTCCTTTTCTGGAACTGCTCATCCTTCCCAGGGCTGTACAGAATACAGCTGCACAGCACTGAGGATTTTAGCTGCAATTTTTTTTTAATCTTTTAAGACATCAGTGCCACATGAGTACTGCCCATACATGTCACTTCAAAAAATACCCATATTCTCTGCTTCCTGGAAAAAGGTCTAATGAAGAAGGTGCCCTTTGTTGGGACTCAGCAGAAAGACCAATTTCAAGCAGAGTCAGAGATATTTTGCTTTGTTTGAGACTAAACACTTCATAATCCTCATCTCTAATTTACCCATATAGATAATGGTGGACACCAAATGCTTCCTCAGCCATGGGTACTGCAAGAATAATTTTGTTTTTACTTTTGATCCACTCAGAGATTTACAGTGATGGGACCATATAAGTACAGAGAGAACAGCTGGGCTAGACATATGCTACAGCATGTGATTCAAAACTGTCTCTATGTAAAGATTCAAAACCACAAAAACAGCTTCCAACACAGTGCAAATAGGAGTTCCACATCCTTCAAGGAAAACCCAAACACTGTGAAAAATAGAGATGGTTCTAATTCCAGGCTGTGAATTTACTATTCCTCAGAACTCATTTAAGATATATATGTAATTCAAATATTTTTGAGATATTATGTCTTTTCCTTCCCACTTTCTTAAGGTGACAAATTAAACAATTCCAGTTACTTACTGAAAGAGATTCATTTTCCTGCCTGTCCTCATGATACTAGAACTTCTTCCACACCAAAGAAGGATAAAAAATTTAAAATAAAAATATTACCCATTTCTGTAAGTCTTCATCATGATGGTCTTGGATACACTGTGAGGAATTTATTATTCACCCTATGAAATTCATGCTAACATTTCCTTATGCAAACTCTGGCACTTATGCTCAGTGAACATCCTGGCATTTGTTGTTTTATGCACCACGTGATATCTTTAATATTTGCAAACTGAAATTGAATTTTTTTTTTTTATTTGCAGGTATCTGCCATCTTACTGTGCGTAAAAGCTAAAAATATGACTAATTATGATTGAAAAAGTTAGAATTGAAGTCTAGGATAACCTTGAAACTTCAGTATGGAGGTGTGGATGAGAACATCTGCATGAGCCTTGCCCATGAAGCAATGGGTCAGACAAAACCACAATATTGGCAGGGCTCAAAAGGTATGGTATATGCCAATATGACATAATATTTGTTTTACAGTACTCTGTAGTACTGACTGTAAGAGCCTTATGACTCTCACTGGAACCAAAGAATCACGAAGCATTTAAGCATTGAAGAAACTCCTTGAGAGTCCTTGACATATCCACATTGGGCTGCAAGAAAACAACAAGGAAACAACAGTAGCAAAACTTCAAGTAGAAGAAAAGATCAGAAGTCACTCTGTTATGACAGAGACCATTACTTCACATTTGTCATCATCACAACAATATCCTTCCACTCTGTTAAAAAACCCATATCCATTACTACTGGGACAAAATTGATCTACCTTCAATGACTTTACATGCAGTGACAGATATCACACTGCGGTTATTTCTTGACTTTCCTAGAAGAACATGTACATTTCCCACTTTGCCAAGTAGTTTCCATGAAAAAAAAAAAAAACAGCAAAGAAGTCAGGAAGTCAGGGAATAAGGCCGTTTTGAAAATGAAGAAATGTGTCATAATCTCATCTTCTTTCAGTCTAACTCATTATAAATGAGTCACTATCTAAAACAGCATGACACCAACACATAGCAGGTATACCAGGTGCTTCCAGAAGGGCAAGACTGGATGTAACATGAAATGGTGGCTAAAGCAACTTTTATTTCAGTTTCGGGGGTATCCACTTAGCTATAATTAGAGGTGCCAACTGCTAGCAAAACCCAGCTTAGCACAAAATCTCTCCATGGAAACGAAGAAGCATTGCAAAGAGGGTGTCAAAAAATTGAGAGATTTTCTTGAGCTTGGGAGCCATAATTACCGTAATAGGAACTTCTCCTTACAGTGAAAAAAACCATAAGATATGAAAGTCAGCTTTGACTGTCAAACAGGCGAAACCAGGATGTGAACACTGCTCTTACTGCAGAAGTTTGCGTTTCTGAGTCCTCATTTCTGTTAACAATATAGATGTCACTGGAGAGAGAGGGGCATTCATAGGGAATTTTTATTTTCCAAATCTGGAGAAAATTGGGAGGAAGGGTCTCTTTATTTTTTTTCTTTTCTTTTTCTACCTTCTGATGATCTAACAGGAAATATGTGAGACAGGGAAATTTCGCTCCTGGTGAGGCTCGGACATCCAAGGGCAGGAGTTTTTCTCAGTGCCTGAGTCACCAATATTTGGAAGAGACAAAACACTGTTTTTCCTCTCCCTTTTCCTTAGTTACAATTATTTAACCTTTTTCTCCTTCTCCAAATTATTTCTTTCCTCCATTGCTGGCTTTTCCTTGCCCTATCTTTGTCTTCATCCTATAAAAGTTATGGGAAGTTGCATGATAAGCATTTGCCACACAGATGTCTTACTATCAGTGCTGGGACATCAAAATTTTACACAGAAAATCTGGAGGTACAGAGTGCGCCTGCATCTCTTTCCCTGCCACACTCGATGTGCAGGTGTCTGCCAGTGCTAACTCTGACTTCGTTTCAGAGATTACCTTCCCTTTCAAATCTTGCTGAAAAAGAAAAATTTCTGGAAAACAACCTAGCATGTCACTTGGAAGCAAAGAGGTGGTGCTGAGCTGATGATACCTGAAACTTGGGCTTTGCTTGATTTGGGCAAAAGTAAAGCAGGATTTTCAACCCTGGCTTGTGTCCATGTGTACTCTCCCTCAGAAGTGAATGCTTGCCTTGCAGAAACTAATATGACAACATGTTAACACTTCAGTCTTTGATGAAACTTCAGGTTATGAGTTTCTGAGACAGCCATTCTCTACCAGTTTAACTAAACATTTTTTTTCTGACTGGTAGTTTCATGCTCTTTACAAGCCCTCCACACCAGTATACCCAGCTTGTTAAATTCCACTTCACTCCTCCTGGCACGCTGGTCACAGTGGTTTATGAAAGGCTTGAGGCTGAAGGGTTTTCTTTGACAGGGAATAAAACCAGGTCAAGCCGAATAACACTAAATCCTGGCCCACAGACCATCAGGAGAGGTGTATTTCTAAATAGCAAATCTAGTAATAAGCAGATGCAATTACTGATGTCCTGAGAAGAAAGCAAAGGGTATAAATCTCCCTGACGAAACAGTAGGCTTACAATAGGTGCTACACGCTTTGATCGAATTAAAATTTTTATTACACTTTAATTAAGACCAGCAATTTACGACTGGCATGAGAAACTGTTGACATTTCCTTTTTGTTCCAATCCATACTAGTAGTACAACCTGTACTTTTAAGTCTAATTTGACTTTTGTTCACGGAGTACCAGCCGTTCAGCAAATCTCATGATTATACTTTCCTGGAAGGAGATAAAACTAGCTGTATTCAGACTTATTTCAGAGCAGTGAATGTCAGACTCCATGAGTCAGGACAATGTAATGGATGTGTTAGAAAAGGTTTTTATCAGACCCTACCATCACCACAAGATTGTTCTGTGCCTTCCATCTCTGAGAGCAGAGAAATTACCTATTTCATGAAGTAAATGAATTCTGTGTAACTCATACAACTGGAAACATGCCAGGAAATAAATAATATATTTAGCCAATGTTGAGAAGTTATTTCAAGTGGTTTATGTGTTTGTGAAAAAAAATAACTCAAAAAAGACAGTTTTAAGAAACCATTAACTGGAGTGAACTAATTAGAAACAGATCACATGATGATAAATGAGGTAGTTTGATCTGTTGACTGGACTGCTAGCCTGTAAGTATATAGAGTGACCTTGCAGATAATTGTATCAGTACCTGTGCTAATAGGGGTTTATAGAGATCAAAGCTGTGCAATATTTCCAGACCCTTAAGCCCCTGCATTGTACTAGGATTAAGTTAGTAAATACAGATCAGCTAATTTAAAGCAGTGCTATTACAATGTTGCAGTTATGAAATAATGAAGTTTTGAAAGCTTTGAAATTTGGCAGCCAACCTTAACTCTGACCTGGTCCTGCTGCTCTCATTCCACTGAATATGATGGACAGTGAGAGGAGAGGGAAGGGATATTCTAGCACTTAAAAGTTTTGATGTTGCTGTCTGCAAGTGACCTTACAAACCTAATACAAAGCTTCTCCAGACTACTTCAGAAATCATGCCGTAATGAGGTATGTGAATGGCCTTGCAAAGAAACTAAAATTTAGAAAACCCGGTGTTCACTCCTGCTAACTCTCTTTCTGTCTGTTTGATCCCACTCCACTCTGCTAAAAACAAAAGTTTTCACGTGGGACTTCTCAGATCTCCAGGACACCTCTCAACTCTGCACTTGCTTTCAGTGACTTTTTCCTCTGATGGGAGTTTTGTAATACTTACACCATGATTTTGTCAATTTCTTATGCCATTCACCTGGGTAAAACAATGTCATGAAGTAGCTTAGCAGGAACCACAACTTATGATAGCTGGTGGCATTAATAGCTCCTCCTTAAATCACTGATAATGAAATGTCACATCTGCTGTTCTGTGAGACCGTCTGATGTGACTGCTTTTCCTAGGCATTTCTGGAGCTCAATCAAATATGGTGGCTGCATGGAAGCTATTTCATTTTGCAGAGATTAGCTGTGCTGAACACTAATGTAGACTTTCTTCTCAGAAAATATTTGAAAACCAGTGATTTGAAAAATTCCCTCCCTTGCTTTTAAGAAAATAATTTTCTTGAAGGTTAAAAAGTGCATATCATGCATCAAAGCAGATGCCAGTTCTCAAAGAGATCTAGACAACTACAGCAGATGTCACTGGAAACAATAACCTTACACAGAGTTGTCTTATGATTTAGTTAATAGTAACAATATAACAGGAAAACAAGACTCAACAATCCAACAAAGCACCCATTCTAAAAGATGAAAATATTTATTTCCAGTATTTCCAGCCTGCAGCATAAGCCAGTCCACATCTCCAAGATAATCCAAGAGCTCATAATGGAGGAATTCTAACAGAAGATGAAGAAAGTATTTTTTCTTTTATCACAGAATCATTTTGTGTGCCAATTGGTGCCGAGATACGAAGTGTCGCTGTGCCAATGACAGCATCACAGGTCTCAGTGCCAGTTTCAGATGTTAGATCTCCTCCTGTTAAAAACTGCACTCTGTTTACAACTGTAATTTTTCTAGCTTTAGCACACAGCCAATGAGTCTTGGCAGGAGAAGTAAAATAATAAAAAAAAAGGCTTCAGTGATTTAGAATACTATATTCTAAATCAGATGTGCTTGTTGTCATGGACTGAGTCACTGCCTCAGAGACCACATAAGTGGCTATACATTGCAAAGATTGATTATTCAAAGGGACAATTATGTTAACCTTTGGGTCTCCCTGCATTTTGAGAAATGATTGTCCATGTAAGTAGAAAATGGACATGGAAACCAAGTCATGACAAAGTCCTGAGACTTGCCCTCCAGGCATGATATTAATTTGTCCATGACGGGGATGAAGGCTAACCTTTCTACCCACCGTCTCTGTGGGAGGCACAGCCCTGCTCTGAGATTTGGTGACCACATTCTTTACAGATATAATAATATTTTTTAAAACGTCTGTTACAATGTTAGTATATAAATATGCACAATAGTCAGTAGTTATATAGATGGACTAAAAGAGGGTAAAACATTTGTTTCCTCTGCTCCCTATTCTAGCAGCACAAGAGCAGGAATTGACAGCCAATTTCTTAGACTCTAAGTCTAAGAAAGTCTTCTGCATGTGGTGACACCTATAGCCCCTCTCCGCTGACTGATACCTGGAAGGGTGGCCTTCTCTTCAAGAAGCCCAGACTGAATTTACACCATATGCCTAATCCTGGGTGGGGATTACACCCAGCACATCAAAGAGCAGAATTAAGCCAATAATGTCTTCCGCAGTACAGCCCTGCAGTTGGAACTCCTGCTAGCCATCGGGAGGGCTGGAGCTGCACACAGCCTCAAAACAGCTCTTCATAGCACCATGCAGCAACTAGCTATTTGAACATCCAGTTTTCCTCTCCTCAGACCACATCTTGCATAAGCTGGAAAGTACAAATGAAGTCTACTTTATGATTAAAGGAAGGATTTAAAAAACCAAAATTCTTTACAAAAGCAGATATTCTATTTATCCACTCATATTGAATATGACATTTCCAAAGAAAACAACCAGAGCACTAGAAGAAGAATACCATTGACAACACCTGCACCAGAGGGTTTAAAATCAGATCATATGCCACTATAGTGAGCATAGTTTGTTTTCCATTATTGCTTAAATATGATGATAACCAATTTAGGGATTGACATAAACCCCATATTTTATTATTCTGAGGCTTTGTTAAGAGCAAAGAATGTGTGACCAAATCAAAGGCTTCACTAAAGCTAATAAACACAGCTTCAGTCATATATGTGGCCTTTATCCACAGCTTGATTAATATCACATTTAACCTAGAATAAGGCTGAGGTTATGGAGAGATTTAAACAGAAACCAGATTTGAAATAGGGAAGGGTGAGGGGAGTAATATGTTTAGATTAATAAAGCCATTGATCTTTCCACACACAAAACATTTGGAAATGTCAGTTAATGGCATTAAAGCAGTTGAAAACCTGTGATTACATAAATCCAAGAAAACACCACCTTTCTGGTACACAAAAAGTCTTCCAAATCGTTCAGAGTTTCAGCAAGCACTGAGACATGTTGAAGGAATCATGGAAGAAAATGATTGCAGATTTGAACTGTAAAAAGCAGATTTCATCCACCAGTCTCTTCAAAGGGTAATTAATTATTTGCAGTACTTTATTTAAATGTGTAATTTCAAAAGAGGAAAAGTTGATTATTGATTTTTAAAAAAACAAACTACAACAAATTAGATTAACTTGACTTCTCAAAGGTCAGAAGGTTTCTAAATCTGTTAACAGGCCAGGTGATGATTATTTAATGCCCTAACTATTTGTTATGTCTGTTACAATTTAACACAAATCTTTAATTCATTAAAATGAGTTGTTCTAGCTCTGCTAAAAAGTCCTTTCATTCCTTTCCAAATGCTCTCAGATTCCTCAGCCTTTTAACATGATAATCTAAATAAAACACAATTTTTTGCTTTTCTCAACTCATCTTCATTTCCATTTCAAAGTTGCATATAGTACCTGGATCAGCAACGTATCTGTTATGTCTCATATTTTTGCCATTTCTTTTCTCCCTACTGAGATACTTCAACCTGCCATGGGTCATTTGAGGATAACAATTCCCTACTTTAAACTGACTAGTTCCTTAAAATCTGAACTGACTGGGGATGATCATCTCCAGAAGTTAAGTAGTTGCCTCCATAGTGAGTAGCTATTAGTATGCAAACTAGCTCAAGGTTGTGATAGGAAAGCAAAGATTTTCCCACTAAAACAGCAGCTCCCAAAATTACCATAAGAACAGTTGCTTCTGCTAGAAGATTTCTGTCCTTCAGAAAACAGGTGCAGTTAGCAGAAGGCTTTAAAATAAGTCAATCAAAGAAATTTGTAATAAAGAGCCAGGGGTGGATGGCATCTGCCAAAAAGCTTGAATATGGTGTTTCAGGACCAGTAAGGAATAAGGAACTACTGGGCCAAAGGGAGATCCTAGGAATGCACAGGCAAGACAGGAAGAGCCTGGCAGGAGTGGGGCAGCTATGGCTTTTGGAAGGTCAATAACAGGTATATTCATCCTCAAGTGCCCTCTTCATTTGCAGATACCTGAAAACACCCAAAAAGGGATAAGCTTACTTTTGTGTGTGTGGTGCAAATACTGTTCTCAGCCACCCACATTCTTTTGTGTAACCTGAATGGCTTTTTAAAGACAGGCATTTGTAAAGCCCACTGATTAGGTTTATGAAAAGTTGTTTAAAATCATTCCCCTCAGATGGAATGAAATAGATAACAACAGTCAAAGCATTCACGTGGGACTTAAACATATATTATAACATCCATTCAAATTTGGTCACCTGGCTGGATGTATAATTTGGGGGATTGTTTGTTTCTAGTGCCCTTCTGCCACTAACCACTCATCCATTTGGCACACAAGAAAAGAGTAACTGAAGAAAGGCAAAATCTATGTTTTCAGTCAAATCCAAATCTCACTGGACAGATTTCATTGCTAATGGGAGCCAGCATACATAGTGCTCTGATAAAATATTAAAAATTTATTAAAAGCATCTCCTCAGAGTTGAAAGCAGAAAATATTTAATCAGTCCTGACAATCAAAAGATGATCTAGTGGAAACTTACACACGATTCATTCCAGCAAAGCTAAGGTGGGTGGGCGAGTCCTCTTGACTTGCACTGATTTATTTCATATGTTTTTCTATGTGCACAGCCCCGCTTGGGTTTCTTATTGTACCAGTTGACACACTGGTACACAGATCATCCCAAATAATTTTCTTTATTCTCCTCTTCAAGAGGTTCTGATTAAAAAGCAAACCCAGGAAGTTCAAATGAAGATGCCAGTATTTCACACATATTTGTGTCCCAGATTTGGATGAAAAAATGAAATAGCACAGTTTTGGGGAAGTGGGAAGGGGAATGAAAACAAAATAAAAGTAGGTATGAAAATGTTGCAATATTTAATTAGAAAATTTCAACGTAAATTACTCTTCCTCATTTCCAAGACACTCACATTAAATGTGAGTGTACTTCAGATATTTCCCAGGGCTTCACAGAACCCACCCACACCATCCTGTGCTTCCTATGTTTATACCCAGGAGGTTACAATACATCCAAAGTACCACAGAAGCCAGGTGCAAGTTTTTCCAAGCCTTTGGACATCTGAAAAGTACTTTTCTGGTCATCTAACACTTTACTCAGTACCCAGTTGTGTCCACATATTTTCTTTCAGGTTTTCTTCTCCTAGGAGTCTTCTTTTTTCTGTTGTTTCCTGATCAGCTTTCCCTATCTTTCCCAGTCTGATTCCTCCCACAGTATCCTGTTTGCCACTCACAGAGGTGAGCCTGTAGCCCCCCCCGCCAAGAACTGTGTGTTTGAAAGCACAAAATAAATGGCAATGGTGGAATGACCTGGGTCTAAAGGATGTTACAGAGACTCCCACCAAGTCTTTCCTTACTGTGCACTTGTAGAGTTGCCGAAGGTAGCTCTGATCACATCAGTTCCCACTTCCATTTGTGCTCCATCCATCCCATACAGAGACTGGCAGCTTAGAGGTTTTCTCTTAGGCCTTCTGTTCACCCATGGTCCACCAAAAGCTATCATCCTCAAATCCCTTGGTGAGAACACTGCTCATCAAGAAACCCTACTGGGATGAACTGTGTGACATCTCTGTAGATATATTCATATACTGCAGTATGAGCCCGGCTGCTGCTGGACTATACCTTTCTATAGTCCCGGAGCCCACCCCATCCAGGATTTTTCTTCCCAAAGGTGTTTAAGTCACTTTCATTTCCACTTATGTTAAAATATTAAAATACTGATAATTCATATCATAAACCCAAAATCACTATTTAAAAATATGTAATGTATATGCATGGATTTTCAATAGATCTAGAAAATTAGCAGTGCAATCTCCTTGACTTTCCAAGACAGTTTGGTTCCTGAGAATATAATTCCAAATCATTAACCTCAATCACATTAGTGCTATGAACTTCAACAGGATTAAATCTTAAATAAACATCAAAAATCCTATTTCACATATTACTTATAGAGAGATGTATATAATTTAGTCTGAGAAAGGGCTTTCAGATACAGCTATAAAAATGTTGGGGGTGTGTGAATGTTCATATGTCTCTAAATAAGAAAAACAATCAAATTAATTATATATTCAGAGGAAAAAATTAACATGTATTAACATGAAAAGCACTGCAAAATTCTGTACATGGGAATAATCATGGTGACAGGGAAAGTAGGAGGGTATTCTTTGAGAAATAGTATGCTAATGGTAATTAAAGACCCACTGAAAACATGATGCATCAAATAGCACACTAAAGGTTTTATGTTCAATCACCATACCTCAATTTGTTATTCCCTGGTTTATGAATGACTAAATAGGCAAGCTTGATACCTTATAGACTGTTCTAATGCTATTTTCAAAGAGTGTCTGTAAGAGACTTGGCACTGTCATGCAACAATCTACCCATGTTGTGTGCTAGCCTGTTTACGGAGATGTTTTTTGTATGACTACACTAGCCTAACTCACCAAGCATCAGCCTGGAATAAACCCTAATACTTAAAAATCTTTAAGAGCTTTAGCCAGAACTGATAGCTTTGATGATGGTTCCATCTCTGGCTCTGTCTGAGAGCAATCAAGGACCCGCAGCCATCCAAGGACAGAAGAACAAAGGATGCTAGTAATGTTTCATAAGAGCGCTTCCAGAGACAGTGAGTTGTTGCTTGGGAGAAACAATGGAGGAGCAGAAACTCTTTGGCACATCTCAGTTTCAGCCTGCTGGCCTAACAAGCACGGTGCAACTGAAGGGCTCTAGGTAAGTTAGACAGGTGGAAAATCCACTGTTTTATTTTCATTTTCTTTGGCTACTACGTTTGTGTCTACTACTAAACAGCTAATAAAGGAGCTTTCCTTGAACAGGTTCTGTGTCACAAAGTCCTGCTGCAGGATGGTAACCTGCTCCACCATCCCACATGCCACAGCAGCAGGTTGGACTCACAGGTATAGGAATGATGTATTTAAGATATGAGTAAATAAAATTAGATTGTAAAAGCAAAGAGTCACATAAATGCTGAGTGGGTTATAAAGTAGCTGCTGCATATTTTATTTTCTCCTGCTTCTGACCCAGACTCTCTCATCTTACTGAAATAAAGCTGTGCATTGGGATGCACTTGTGAAAGAGCAAGTTCTAGTCAGAAAATCTGTGTCTGCACTTCATTGCTGAAACCTGAGCATGTTTGCCTCTCTGACTACCTCGCTGGGAATATAAATCACAGAACAGAAGTGGCGTATGTTGAGGTTCACACATAAAACTCATTTTGTGGACACAAATATGTGGGCATATATTTGGCAGGTGCAAATTTCCAAACTAAAAATTGTGGGCCCTTTTATCTATCAGTTTCCATGCCATGCATGAGCTACAGGGGAGTTGGCTCCTGCCCAGCCCACTTGCAGCTCAGCTGAGGTGTGTCACATCTTTTGTCTCCCTTCCTGTGCAGGAGGCACAGGATTGCAACACCTTAACAGAGAGCTGGAGCTGACCATTTTTCCAAAAACAGACCTCCCAGACACAGTCCTGTTTTCAGAAAATATCTTCTTTTTTTTTTCCTCCTCTTGCATACAGACAGCTACAGGTAAGTAACGAAAGAGCCTTGGCAGGACACACAGATAATTAAATGTTTCATCATTCTTCTGATTTCAAAGCTCGAAACAAGAAGAGGTTACAGAGGGTTTTATGTAAAATACTTCAGATGGAGTCTAGCTGTATAAGAAAATACTGGGATGGATCCAGATACAGATGTGCTATCTACCCAGAAACTATTTGGCAAGTCAGTGAACTGTGATACTGTAAGAAAGTCTGGGCTTCAGTACAAGTTTTCAAAAGAGCGCCTGTTGGCTGAGCTATCATAGTAAAGCTGTTTATTGGCAGCGAAGTTATATGGGAAGCTGAAATGAAGACCCTGCTTCTTTTCCCACTGTGATTTTTTTTCTCACCACAATTAATTTATTATAGGTGGTTCAGTCCAGACCTTCTGCATAGTGGTTGAGCGACAAAGTCTAGACATAATTTATTGGCCAGTGCCTGGTGAAAACAGAATTGCAGAATGCACATTATCCCTCTCTTTCTCTTTTTTCTTCTGCCAGACACATCAAGTACGCTGTATGCTAAGTATCTGGTATGTGAGACCAAAAGGACCGAGGGAGGTTTTCCTTTGCTAGAGCTGTCCTCTATCATATCACGATATTTTCCCATCATGCTAAACAGTAAATATCAAACTAAACAATAACAGCAGTAAAACCTTGTTTACTTGGCATGTTTTTATCTGCCTTTCACATGAGCCCATAAAAACCAGCCGCAGCGTTCGTCAGGTTCCTCCATTTCACAATTCCTGTTAGCTGGCTAGATGTTTTTAAAACCACTGTACACACTGACAAAGTGCAGAGCAGTTAAATTCATGATCACAAGATATCAATGGTGAATTCAAGAACAGAAACCAAAAAAACTACCTGTGTTATACAGGGGAATACATGGCATTGCAGAGGAATATCAGAGTAGTAAGAAATCTGTGATATGGAAAGAGGTCAGGAACAGCAGAAGCTTGTCATGTGGAAGGTTCACTTCCCACCTTCAGAACACTTTACAAATATTGACTTGACAATTTGCTAAACTATCTTTAAAAGAAGGCCTAGTACAGGTTTGTGCTAAGTGGGAAGACGGGAGGGAGTGCCAGTCAAATCAGCAGCAGATGAAATTAGAACTAAGCTTTACTGCATCCCGGGGGCATATCGCAGCAGATGAGATAACCCCATTTGCTGTGGGGACAGAAAGGCCCTCTGGGACTGTGAAGCCTTGTCCCCCCAGCTGACACCAACACAGAGCTCCATGGCAGGTCCTCACTAACTCTGAGCTCCAGGGATATGGCAGAGATGGAGGGGATGGGTCCCATAGCCTGACTCCAGTCTGGAAGTGAATTCCAGTTCATTCCCTGGAATGCATCTGCCTGGCTAGCCCAAAGGCAACACAGCTCTGAGTCAGAGCAGTGATCTCTGTTGCTTTTGCCCGTAGCCCAAACAGTCACTGGAGCTCTCACTGCAAGTGTCCAGGGAGCACGGGGGTTATTCTGATGTTCCACCAAACCTCAGCCCCACCAGTGGTGATGGTGCTTGGGGGAGGAAGGGCCCCATTTCACCTCCAGGATGTGGTGGGTTTGCATGGTTGCCAGTCAGGGAAAGCCTTGTCTGTTCCTTTGTAAAATGGCTCTCTGTGGTGTATAAGCCACTGCAAAGTGTTAAAGATTGCTGTGATCAGGCTGGTTCATGGTATGGGCAAAAAATTTCACTTTAAGTAAGAGTAAGAAGCGCCCATGCTGCTCTCACTTCATGACAGGAACACTTTCAAAGGCTCCCATAAAAAAAAACACTGCTCTCAGCTCAGTTTGCCTCCAGGACTGACACTGGCAGGTTGTCCCTCTCTCCCACCCACCTGCTGCACTTGCTCCAAGTTTCTCTCACCTGTTCAACAGCTCTGCCAATAGGTCCAAGCTCCTATTCCATACCTCCTGCCCAGCCACTGGGAGGCAGCCATCCTTCTCTGCTTTTTAGGTCCTTATTCTCATCTCAAGTGGAATCACTGCACTGGAAAAAAAAAAATACTATGGGGCCACTTTCAGCTGTTCTTAATTCTCACCCCGGCAGAAACTCAGCATTAATTTGGTGTAAGAATCACTTGAGCAATAACTTGTGTGGCAGTAATCTAGGTTTTTCATGTGGTTCTTTGACAAATCTGATGCTGAGATGCCATTAGCATGTTTGTGAATAAAAATCAGGTGAATTTTTTTTAATAAAGTATCTCTCTGGGAGCAGAATAATAGAGACCTTTATACAAATATGCACTTAAGTCTGAATGGTGATACTGTAAACAGCAAAAGTAGCTATTCCAAATAAAACAAGAACCATGCAAAGAATTTCTCCTAGCAAACTTTCATAAGGATCTATAATACCAACATATAGTGGAGGTACCGAAAGATGATCTGAAGGAAATAAGAGTGAATAAGGGTAAATTAATTTACCGCACAGATGATATTCCCCAAATACTCAAGAGCTCATTTAGAGTATTAACCTTTTTCCAACTGCTTGATCACCTCAAGTCTGACTCTTTCCTGCAGGATTCAGAGGAAGGAAAGTGGGCTGCAAAAACCACGAGAAAGAAAAGCCCTAGCATTAAGGTAATCCAGAGGTAGTTAAGCCATCAATTTATCAGAGGAAAGTTCATTGAGTTTTCTAAATTATTCAGTATAATTGAGGAGAAAGGCTGTGGATAATTGGGAAAAATATCTGACTCAGCAAGCAACAAATGGCAGGTGAAATTTAGTGTAGACAACATAAAGTGAAGCATATCTAAAAAGTAATAATTTTTACAATGAAAAAGAAGGGTCTTGGGGTTATTGTAGGTGGCTCAGGAAGACATCAGATCAGTTCTCATTAAGAACCAAAAGCACGCAGAGTTTTAAGATAAACCAAAATAGACAACATCATTATGCTGCTGTAGAAGTTCTTTATCTGCCCAAAGCCAGGAATAGGGAGTGCAGTCCTTGTACCCTTGACCCACTACGGCTGTAAGTAAAATAGAGAGATTCAGAGAAGGGCAACAATTATGGCAGAAGATGTGGATGGTTCGAATGGCTGAGACACCCAGGAACCTGAATCCACAGACATGATGACTTAGAGGGAAAATGATTAGAGCTTATAAAACCATGACTGAATATAAAGCGGATAGGGGCTGAGCTTCATTGTCTTCCTCAATACAATAACCAGAATTCTCCAAAGGAGCTGGGAGAAACCTTACTAAAAATGAAAAATTAAAAAAGTACATCTTCTTCAGAGGACAGTAGGCCTCCAGTGACTCTGTGGTTCCTAGTAGTTTACATAGCTTGAAGAGGAAAATGGCAAGCATATGAAAAAGCAACACATTGAGGATTAATGACACAAAACCACATCCGGTTTAGAAATCTTCCTGAGATAGAAATAGTCAGAAATTGAGAAAATATTTGTACATAGTTGTCCAGACCTTGTTGGAAATAAGAAAATGAGCTAGACAGACCTTTTGCCAGACCTTTAGGCTGGCAGAATATTCATGTGGTTATGACAAATTAGGATAGGTAAGCGTATTTCGTGAGACATTCAAGTTGTGTTGGGGGAATAATGAAGGGACATGTTTTAACAGTAATGAAAATGTTTAATCCCACTATAGAACAATCTGATCCTAAATGCTCAAGCCCAAAATCTATATTTTGCCTCTGGAAAATTGTCTGAACTCAGAAGAGGTGATAAGACCCAGTCTAAGTCAGTGACCCACAGTGCAAGTGAAAGCAAATGTTATGCATCCCAAATGTGTGCTGAGAATTTTTTAACTGCTGTGTACATGTCATACATATTCCTATAGACTGTTTGTTCTGAAAGATGAACTCTTTCAGCACAAACAGAGAAATGTGTTTTGTTGGAAGGCATCATTCATGTCATGCCCTCAGTAATAAATATCTGCCCAGACAATCACAGCAACAAACAACAACAACAAAAAAACCTTATACTTTTATGGACATACAAATATGTGATTTTTTAATCTGGAAACAGCATATGGGTGGGTGTTCAAAGGTGACCTTCTGATAATAGAAGGCAAAGTACAATATTCTACCTGTAAATTAATATCTGACCTGTATTTTACTGTTTATTCTTTGCTTGTATTAGAAGCAATGGTTTGGATAGCCTGACCTGAACAGTAACATCCTTATCAGTGTTATTATTTGCCTAATCACATCCTCTTTGCTCTGAAAGTGACACAGGATCTTCACAATGATCCTTAACCTGTCTGTATCCTTGGCTTTCTAGCTGATTTCATGCTAATCAGCCTGGCCTTGTAGCACAATCCTCTGTAATTCAGAGGGCTTCTCTGTTCATGTGTTACCTAAAGTTCATAGCTGAGCTCCAGAATTATGAAAATTCTGTCCAGTTTCCTCGAAGTTTAACTAACCCGTTCTTCTTCAACAAATCTGTGTTTATTTTCTATTTTAAACACCAAATCTCTGAAAGCTGAAAAGGATTTAGACTTTTGGACAGGATTTCAGATCTATTTATTTCTTCACTCTATCCACCATAGTCGCACGTACTTCACATTTATACTGAAAAAATGAAGTATCATTTTTAGCAACAGGTTTTTACTATTATTGTTATATCTGTTGTCACGAAACTTAAAGTTACTTGCAATTTTCCATTTCCAGCTTTCATATCTTCATCACTGCTACCAAACACCACAAACTGACTTATAATTAATAATCAGACATGGGTATTTTTCCTAGTCACACTTTCTGTTGGGTGATGAAGTGTCATTTGCGATTTCAGGCTTCTGCATTCAGTGAAAACACCTGCTCGGTCACAACGTTCAGAAGGTTCATGAAATTCTCTCCTTATCACTTGATTTCAAGTGATCTAGCACATCACCAAATACTTTCATACTGCTCATTGGGAATAATAAAGACATACTTAATAGAAGATTTTCTTGAGAAGTTCTACCATGGTCCTTTATGTTCAGGAAAGCCTGGTCTTGCCCAGCCTTAGGGAAACATAAGTGATGCATTCTTACATTTCCAGTCCTGCTGAGAGCTCTCCAAAATACCCAAATGGACCTTCTGTAATCCAAAAGGGGAATCATCTGATTATGATGAACTATCTTAACTAAGGCACCATGAGAAATTTTACCAAAGAGGTTTGGGAAAACAGAGGCTTTGGCAGTTTGCCACACACATACTAAAGGGACTTCATTACATGATTTTACAATTAAGGAGAAAACATCAAAACATATTGTCACATTCAAGTTAAAAACAATGGCTTGTATTGAAAAGCATCTGTTTCAATTTAACTACAGATGTGAACTCTTAATACAAACCGTGAATATTATCGTTGGTGTTTTTGTTTTAGCTCACTTTGTATCACAGAAATCTTAACTGATTCAGGCATCTTTTAATTAAGTTGATCCTAATCCAATTAGGCAGAAAAATTCTGATATGTTAAAGAAATGGTTACAGTTTATAGGTCTTTCAAGCACAAAAATTTCTCTAATTTCTCTTGAAACACAGGCATTTTATCTGTGCAGTATATAAGCTATATGACTGCTGTAGACACTTTGGGTTGATTCAGCTCTCACAAATACCTATTCTGTATCTCTCTTACTTCTGGAGTTATTTCACATGCAAACCAGCATCAAAACTATAGCAGAGCATTTGATGTTCCCCCATTAGCAATTTGCAAGAAAAAGAGGAAAAACGCTTTACTCTTTCGCTAATGCCAAAGTGCGCAGTCACTGGGAAGGAGGAGAGAAAACTCACACAAGAGAGACACTATCAGTCATAAATGAGAAACATGGACGGGTTCACGAGGGCACAGAAAATGTAGCAAAAGGGCAAAATGCAGTTGACCAGAGGCTTTTACCGGCCTGTGACAAACCTGCAAAGTAGCTTGAGAGAACTTATGGAGAAAATATGTTTTATTGGATCAACAGGGCTTCATGCAGCAGTGCACGTGTGTGGAAAAGTGTCTATCTGGGGCACTGCTTTTTCTCCTGTGTGGTGTTTCTAAAACAGTACTATTTTTACATCCTCCAAAGTCCTAGAAAAATGTTCTCAGAAGAATAAAAGCACATTAAAGGATATTCAACTACAAGGATGCATCACCTATCTGCAAGGTAGGTATTCTCTTGATGAACCTCTAGTCAATAAATGTTTGTTGTGAAAAAAACAAATAGACAGGGTATGTATCTGCAAAATCTGTTAATTAATTCTCAAAATGAGGTGAAGAAAATAATATATTTTTAACTAATGTTATTAATTAGCTTTTAGTTAAAGAAAGCTGTTCCAAATTTGTTTTTCCTAAATCAAATAGAATTCAAGTGGGTTTTTTCCTTTCCTTCTAGCAGATCAGTAAGTGTTTATATTTTTGAAACAAGTTAATGTTTTTAAAATAGTATTTATAAGGTGGTGTGTATAGCTTGTAGGTATTTCTAAGTTGTTTCTCTTCTGCTGAAGACAGCATAGAAAATGATAGACAAAAGATAACCTAATTACTTCTGTCACAACCACTGTGTATTAACACAGCTATTAACTGAAACATTTTTAACACCTGGTAAACAGCAATTTCCTACTAATTTATTCCAGGTTCAGGTAGTAGCTTGTAAAATGCTCGAATGTAGGCAACATCTGACAGGGTTTCATAAACTATAACACTTTGCACGTTGGGAAGGTGGATTGCTTGGTTCATCACTGATGGAACAGAAGTAGTTTCCCTGTACATTTCAATAGCAGGACTAGGATGCAAACAAAAATGTTGTTGAACTGAGGCTCCCAAAAGCTTACTGTGAGGATTCTTCTAGGTGTTACACAGTGAAATAATTTCTGCTGATCTCTGCACTTTTAAAGTTCTTATTATCACATTGCTCGTCTGCAGCCAATATACAAATCCCAGACATAATGAGATGTGTTTCTCAAGGACCGTGCTAAAAATTTACATTTTTTGAGCAAAAAAGGTTTTTTGCACATATGAAAATGCTTAAAGAAAAATTTAATGACTGGATCCAGAAAGTTGCCTTTAGGCCATAGAAAATTACTTTAATCTGTGAATGTGATTTGCATCCATCAGAAGACAAAACTCCTCAGTCAACAGTATAGTTAGCTTAGAATGTGGCTTTATATTTGTTCTGCTTTAAAGGTGCTTGTCTCTGTCCTGAAAGGGAAAATTATAGCCTCTTTCTGCTTAAAGAGGTGGTGGCTGAACAAAGGTGTTTATTGGTGGAACATTACATTCATTTAACAACATGTTCAACCAGCCACACTATATCCATGTTGAAAAGTGAGTCTGCAAATAATACCATGCAAAAGCACAAATTTAATTCTCCTTTACCAATACTCTCTGAAATGCTTCACAGAGATAATTGTGGGAAAGGAAGTGCAGATTCAAAAAGTTTAAAAATCAAGAGTTTAATACTTCTGTTTAACAGTACTGTACACCGTGAAAAGTTCCCATGATGAATGCAGGGCAGTTGAGGCCAGATGTCTTTCAGGGCTGTAGTGATAAGTACAAACTCAACCAGCTTGAAGTTCCAGGATGGGTGGTAAGGAATGAAGAAACCCAAGGTATTCAGTTGGCCTGGTTATCTAAAACTATGCCACAGACACTCTTATGCATTTCAGAATCTGGCTCAAATAACATCATTAATTTAAAAATAAGGGTTTAATATGTTTAAAATAAATAAAATGCATTATTTTTAAAAATATGCACTGAGCAGGAAGAAGACAGAATGACCTCTTTAACTTGCCAGACTTGCTCTGAACACTTATTTTATCTATTTTTATGTCAGTATGCTAACAAATGCATGTTTAGGTAGCACTGCAGCTTTGAAACTTCCTACTGTCACATAGTAAGATTACAGGTTTCTTGATTTCATAATCATAACCAGGAAAAAAAAAATCAAGAAAAACCCCAACAAGGAAATTATGACTGTTCCCACCATTTCCTCAACATGTGGGATTTCCACCATCCTCAGCCCCTCAGCTGTGCCAAATGCTTAAACGTCTGATTGTCTTGCTGAGGAAGAGGCTAGGGGGGAAAATGTGGCTTTGAAGACGGAGAAATAATCTCTTGGAGTGGAGATTAAGTAGATTTTGACCACAGATTTTCCCACAGAGACATCTCTATCTTGCAGGGAAATTCAAGGACTGGATGGCAACAACATGTAGGGTTTCAGCTGAGATGTTCATTTGTCAGAAGAAATATAAGGATAAAAGAGTGGAAATAAAACCAATTTCCTTGAACCGTCTGCTCTTTTCATGCCAATAATCACTTTAAGTCCAGGTGTTTATGCAGATTGATTACATTAAGCAAGCAGCAAAAGCAAGCTTTTATTGTCCATGAAACAGAGTTTATGATATAAGACAAACCTGCCACCAACAGGGAGTCCTTCATGCAGGCAAAACTTGATGGTAATGAATTGCTTTTTACTTGGTCCTACTCAGTAAAGGATGTGTATCCTTGATCCTAGTTAAGCTAATAATGAAGTACCTTCCCAAACTAAGATGGAAATACTCAATACAGTTTTTCTGCTTTGTATTTGTACATCTCTATATATACTCATTAAAACAGTTTTTATTATAATGACAATGACAAAGGAGCTTCAAAGTAGTGATGTGAACACTTTAAAGTTCACACACAATAAATAAAGTGCACCAAGTGGAACGTTTGACACTAAAATCTTACCTAAGGTCACTTTCTGCTCACAGTTAATGAAAAGTGGTCTTACATGATAAGATAAACCAGAAAACTGCTAAGTCTTCACACATGCAGAACCTCTTAGCCTCAATATGTGCTCCTCCAGAGGAGCTTTACTTCAGCAGAGACAGCAGCATTGAGCATAACACCTTGGTCAGAACCTACAAAGGAAAATGAAAGCTTTTTCCACTTACAGTTTCTATCAGCTGCACTGGCAATAAATTCCTCATCATGGAGGGGATCCTATAATCCTACATAATAAATCTTTTTACAGAGTTTAATCTTCATCATGAAAACCATTCATATGCAAGGATTGACCTTCTGCCAGTCTTTAAAGAAATAAAAGTTATGTACTGTAAAATCAAGCTACCTCAAGCTAAAACTAGCATTAATTCTCTAGTTCTTACCTTTTTCTTCTGAAAGCACATGATTATTTTGTGATGGGTCCTTTCGACATTGTCAAATCAGCTTTCTCATTTCTCTAGGGGTTCGTTACAGTGAATTAGAGCAAAACAACATGTTGAAGCAGTTTGTTCTTCAGTGGTTTGAATATTTCTTAACAATTGCACTCTTACTTTGTTTGCAGCATAACAAATGGTGAAAACACAAGGCTTTCCTAACACAGAAATGAGAGATTTCCATATTAAAATAGCTAAGGGGCTAAAATATACTTCTCCGCTGGCAGTACCCACAGTTAAGGTAAGTAGTTAAAAAGCTCTTGGTCTGGTATATGGCTGCTCTAATGCAAGTGTCACGTGGTTTAGAAAACAACAAAAGCTGGAAATATAGCCACCTCCTTTTCCATTTTCTTATTCATTAAAATATTGCAAAAAGAGTTGAAACCCTTATGTTCTCCAAAGCGCCTCCTCCAGGGAATGCCGTGAAGGAAAACCACTGAAACACATGAATTTATTTTCTTCTTTTTATTTGTTCTTCCCAGTACGATCATTTGATGTATGTTATGATCTTCAAAGCATAATCTTTCCAGTAAAGGACTGAGACCCATTTTATAGCACCAGCATTACAACATGCAGGAGGAAATCATTGCTAGGCATTTTACCTCATTGAATCTTGCCATGGTCCCTCTGCATCAATGTTAATTCCTTTTTGATAACAGTATAAATGCAAGAAAGCCAAATACCTTGTATGAATGTTAGTGCCAAACTAATGTTAGGTGTGAGCCAGCAGTGCCCTGGCAGCCAGGAGGGCCAGCCGTGTCCTGGGGGGCATCAGGCACAGCATCGCCAGCCGGGCAAGGGAGGGGATTGTCCCCTCTGCTCTGCTCTGGGGCAGCCTCACCTCCAGTGCTGGGGGCAGTTTGGGTGCCATGATATAAGAAAGACATTGAACTATTGGAGAGTGTCCAAAGGAGGGCAACGGAGATGGTGAAGGGCCTCGAGGGGAAGCCATACAAGGAGGGGCTGAGGTCACTTGGTGTGTTCAGCCTGGAGAAGACTGAGGGGAGAGCTCATTGCAGTTACAACATTCTCACAAGGAGAAGCGGAGGGGCAGACAATGATCTGTTCACTCTGTCTGTTCACTCTGAAAACCAGTGACAGGACCTGAGGAAATGGCCTGAAGCTGCCTCGGGGGAGGTTTAGGTTGGATATTAGGAAAAGGGGTGGTTGGATGCTGGAACAGGGTCCCAAGGGCAGTGGTCAGAGCACTGAGCCTGACAGAGTTCAAGAACCATTTGGACAATGCTCTCAGGCATATGGTGTCACTCTTGGGATTGTCCTGTGTAGGGCCAGGAGCTGGAGGCAGTGATCCTTGTGAATTCCTTCCAGTTCATCATGTTTTATGATCCTATGAAAAATTTCATCATACTGATTCTCTCTTCCAGATTAGGTCCATTCTCCTACCTGTGAAGCCTCTTAATAACTGGTGATTATTCAATGCCTCCATAAATATTAAGTACAAAAAATATAAAATGCTTATTTTTAAAAAATCAGAATAGCACTAGATACTCCTAAGTTCTCATCATTTCCTTGTCACACTACTTCCTACAGTCATCACATTAAAACATACTTGAAAGACATCAGCTTTGAGACCTCAGTGCTTCTAGTGTGCTTCTAAGCACCTTCTGCATTAAATACATCGTCCCTACTGAACCAACAGCTCAGCTGGATCTGTGATCAAATAAGCAACTTCTGAACAGCATCTGTTAGCCTCGAGTGGGAATGTTTATACTGGTCTTTACATTGCATTTTTTTCTAATATTAGTACTATAAGGCAATTTACTATGCAGTCCAAACATTTGGTAGTTTATTACTGCAGGACTGATGCTTGCAGCATCACAGGTCACTCCTGATGGGAGAATGCAGAATACCAAAGGATATAGAAAGAGGGAAAGACAGGTACAACGTGGTCAAGTCTATTTTAAAAGGAAGTATGATGAAAGTGTTTAGAAGAGGTCATAGCAACTGATATACAGTTGACTTGTGAATTTGAGCATTTCCACATTGCTTGGCAGCTGGGATGTGTGTCACTTTATGCCTGCTCAGAGTTACCAGTTTGGGGAAATTTACCCTGTGAGAAGGGAGTAGAACATAAGCAGAATTCTCTCAACAGATGTAGCCATCACTGATTGAACTAAAAGTTACTAGGGAACCATAATAAGATGACATTAAATAGTCATTGACTCATTTCCCAAAGAGGGATGAAAATTGAAAGGATTACCATATGCCATTAATTTTAACGATATCGGAGGGGCCTCGTAAGAATGAAAAATTACTACTGAGGGTAATTTGTACATATATTAAGTCAGATTAATTCTGAATCTTGAGATTTTTGCAAACAAGAGAACAAAATAATGTGGATTAAAATGTTATTTTCTGGAATTGAATTCTAAAAGCAGAGGAGACATAATTTGTTGTCACCCCAGGAAGGTAACTACCTGATTGAGACCATGAACATCAATATGTCAATAATTAAGGGAACCATCACTGACTTTGATTTGTAGACCAGCTTCTTGGCTGGCATAATAATCAATATATCTCTGTCCAACTCAGTGCTATCAAGCTGTATCGATTTATGGCCACTGGAGACTGAGGTGATGTAGGCAATAGCTATTTTTGGAAGGCATTATTTGGAAGAAACTGTTATGACGAGGCCAAATTGTACACCCCTTACTCAGATGCAAAGTCACAGTGCGACTGAGTAAGAAGAGAAAAAGCCCATATTCTGGAGGTTATGTCTGAGAGCTGAATACACATTCTGATGCAGCTTAATAATAATCACATTTGAGCTGCATAGGTACATATTAAAAACACTGTAGGAGACAGAGTAAATTTTAAAATCAATGGGGCTTGAAACACAAGAGTGCCTGAGCTGAAAAGATAAGAAACCAGTCCAGGGCATAGATGCTAACGCTGTTCGCCCTCTTTTACTCGACAGCTGCTTGTCGGAGGATCTGTCATATGGAAAATATGTGAATAGGATGAAACATCTGTTAATGTATCTCTGCTCCCACCCAGCTCCTTAAAAGCAAAAACTGTAGGCTTGTTTCTATTTTCAGTAAGGCCCAGACACAAGTTCTGGCCATTGCAGCACAGGGATGATGATGTCTCGGCATTGCCTGCCTGCCTGGGGCCAGAGTGGCAGTGCATTGTGGTCATCTCAGGCATGTGGGGAAGCACAAAGACAAGGTCTTAAAGTAGCATGTAATCTTAAAAAGTGCCATTCCAGAGGAATTCCATTCAGGAATACTTAGCGTGAGGAGACCTAATTGCACCAGCAGCTAGTTTAGTTTGCAGTGTGCTGTAGCTAGAGAGATAATTGCTAGCCCAGCTGCTTCTGTTACCTCTTTTCATCTTACTAGGCAGTCACTTCCCTGATCTCTTGCATGTTGACAACACGGCATTCATACCTGCTGGAGACACTGAGAAATTATTCCTGGCATTAGTTATTATTACTTCCTTTCTGTACTGGAGAAACGGGGAGAGTGTCAGCAAAATAGATGCAATTAGGAAAGAACAAGGACCCTTCTTTTTCAGAGAGAAAAGGGGAATTAAAGAGACCACATTATTAGGGTTTTTGGCTTTGGCAATAGTCAGACAGCTTCATAAACTCAATAAAATGTTCTCCCTTCTCCTTAATGCCTATAAAATACATATCCCTGTTCAGAAACACCTATCTTGCACCAGACTGAGAATGCAATGAGAAAGGAGTATCAGTTCAATTGAGCATTATTTTCCCACTGACAGAAAAGGCACTTTGTGTCATTTCAAAATCTAATACTCGGTATCTTCTCATTTGTCTGGTTTTTTTTCCCCGTCTGCAAATGTAGCAGTAGGCAAGCTCAACCAGATTAGGAAATTTTAATTTTCAACCTGAAGATGAGAAGGCAATCTGTCTCAGTTGCTGTCATGAGCTTCTATCTCAAGCTGACATGTTTATTCTTGGCCTTTTACACCATAGTTGAGAATGCCATGAAGAGCTGAGTTATAAATGTTAGTTTTGATTGAATATGACACTGCAAATAAACATGCCAATACCCTCTGCAAGTTTGTCATCCTCTTTCATCCTCTCAGCTCTGCAGCTGATAACCCTGGGCACCTGCTGCCAGCAAGTCCATAGGGCAGAATGGGCATCAGATGAGCATTTATGAAAATGCCCCATGAATACCAGCTAATAAGAAGAGAATTCAGAAATCGTAACATTATGAAAACAAAAAAAAGGTTAAAACTCTGGAAAAAAGAGAGCAGTTTATGTTCACTGCACAATTCCATGTTACCCGGAAGTCATACCTTTCTTTAAAGAAGAGACCACAAAGTAACAAGAAGAGAGAATCACACAAGACGTGCATGATCATCACCATCATGTTGACCAGTGACAAATTCCTTTTAAAAGCAGTATTCATTGTACTACTCCCACAGTAAAATGGGTGTAGAGGCAAATCTCATACAATGACGAAGGTGGAAAAAACATAGTAAATCTGCATTTCAGTGCCTTTTGTTTTTACTGCTTTGGATGTTGCCTTTTGCAGAGCCATAAAAGCATGGAAAAACCTACCAAACAAGCCAATGCTCTTCTTTAACCCT
Source organism: Pachycephala philippinensis (assembly GCA_013397055.1). Taxonomy (NCBI): domain Eukaryota; kingdom Metazoa; phylum Chordata; class Aves; order Passeriformes; genus Pachycephala; species Pachycephala philippinensis. Next base: position 972,918 of record VWZT01006909.1, read on the forward strand.
TTGGCAGTGGGCAAGGGGTGTCTGGAAATCTTGAATCTTAGCGTCAAGGCTATCAAAGCAAAACAAACAAAAAAACCAGCTCACAACTCTCAAAGTCTGGCAAAAGAAGTGGAGAACATAAAAGCTGTGAAAATGAGGCTAGCTAGGCAAAAATACAGAAAAGGATTGGCACTAGAAAATATTAGTTCTCTGACTGATTTTTGAGCAAATACAAAGTTGATTTTTTTTTAAAAAGGATGCCGCGTTTCTGCTTTGGAAAGTGGTATTTAAAGCAGAAATTGAAGAATTCATCTGATTACTGAGTAAATAGCAATAAGCTAGTCTTCATAAGCTATTTTATAATTATCATGTTCCCCACATTCTAGTCAAAGAGAAAGTTCCAAATAAATTGATGTGACAAAGTGTTTCTGAATATTATAAGGTCACTTTCCCAAGCTGGAAAATCCAGGATTCAAATAGCTTAACCCCCATGTTTTCAGAATAAGAAGAGATAAAAGCAATCTGTATTTTGACACTAAGTTATGAATAAACAGAAAATAAGCTGTTGAACTCCTTTTGGCTGTGACATGCAGTCATAAAAATGGTCCAGTTATTCAAATGGAATCAATATAAATACGTCAAATAAAATTAGCAGACATTTTAGTGGGCTATTGTTTATATTTACATATGCATAATATCACTAAATATAGGCAAAACTTTTCCATGTGCATGTGTGTATGTACGCACTCGTGCATAGATCAGTTTCTTGATTTACCAAGGTATTTTGCATAGCCTGTATTGCCACAGAATCTTAGAATGGTTTGGATTGGAAGGAGCCTTAGAGGTCTTCTAGCTCCAACATCCCTTCCTTGGGCAGAGATATCTTTCACTAGACTAGAAGCTCAAAGTCCCATCCAGCTTGACCTTGTACACTTCCATGGATGGGACATCCAAAACTTCTCTTGTCCCTTCCCTGTGATTCCCATTCCAGGAATTTTTCTCCTCATCTCCCTTAGGTTGATGGGGGTTAATTCAAGATTGTCAGAGCTGCTGGACATGCTGCATTCAAAACAGCAAGAACTCAGCGCTTGAGCAGTTTGCCTTGCACCTCCAAGCTTGGCTTTGTCCCTAACAGGAGGACTCTGGCCCTGCACAGCGTACTTTGGGAACTCCAGTGCTCCAGTGAGCACCTCTGCCCTCTTTCCTTCATTTGGAACACTCAAGTGCAAAATACAGCAAAAGGGGCTGCCTTTGCTAAACAGGTCAACTGCCCAGAAGAAAAGTGTTCACTAGAAAAAAAGATTGAAACTTAGGTCAGGCACCCTTCTGCTGCACTGCTGCCGTCATTTCTGAGCTAGCACACACCTTGTGCTAGCCTTGTCCTCTGTCCACAACTGTCCAGCTGTCCTCCAGCCCTCACCCTGGGTGAAAGGGGACAGAGCTGCTGCCCTTCAAATCAACCTCATCCCCTTCTGAGTGCATCTGTTGAGCTCTGAAAAACTCCATGGGATGAGGTCCCTTGGCAGATGGCTGTGTCCAGCACATCTCGGTCTGTCCCTGCACTGCTGATGGACACAGCGGGCAGGGAAGGGAGCAAGTGACAACACCCACAGGTCCTATGGGGGAACTTCGTGGAGCAGAGGGCATTGGGTGGCTATCAAAAGTAATCAGGCTCGTGAGCCTTCCCCAAACAAGATGTCTAAATCCACCTTTAGCATAAAATCAAGTAGCTCAAAATAATGACAGCAGTTCATTCTATGTGAAATGAGGATAGCAAGTGCATAATTACTTGAAGGGGCTGCTATGAGAATTAACACATGAAAATTTGAGAGGAGGTCAGATATGGGGACAGAAATCCCCAAACAGGGATTATTTCTGTAAGAATGCTGAAGCACAATTTCCAATGCTCATGGCAACTGTAATCTTCCAGATCATTCTTCTTTCAATGCTTTTTCTGCCCAGCAGAAAAAAGAATGTTTGGCCATACTTCCGGATGTAGTGCTTCTTCCTTTTTCCCAGGCATAAGAGTAGGAATGTTTAGTTCTGTGTTTTATGTATGTGTCACTAAAACCAGAAGAAAATAGGTTACAGAAACTGTGACTAGAAGACCTGCAGGTGTGTGTCCCATGATCAGAAGCAGAGCAGATGAGAGGTCAGGAAATTGCTGGTTTCAAATTTGAAGAGGCTGTATAATAAATTCAAGCTAAAATTAAACCATCTCTCCTCCTGGGAAAAAAAAATCAAAAGTATTTGTTAAACCTGCAAATCAACTGATTGTATATTTTACCTAGACTGATTTTGAGCTATGTAACTCCTCCTTGAAACTACATCTACATTAAAGGCCATACAGTTACCATGTACTTTTTTATTCTTACACGTTTCTGTCTTGATGACTGCTGCAGTTGCTGTACATACTGAAAGACTAAATAAGAGGCACAATGTTCTTTAAAGGAGCTGTACAAAATTCATATACAACTGTCATGCAAATATTTCCAATCCAACAAGTAAAGAACTTGATGGTGTCAGGAAAGCTAAGCCTCAAATGCAGTTGAGGCTTGTAAGGGATGACAAGGCTTTTTTTTTAAAAAACATGGTTGAATGATTGGGTGCAGCTTGTGGTGATTGGTGGGTTGTACTCAATTTGGAGACCAGAAGAAGTGAGGTAATGCAGGGAACTGTCCCAGGATCTGTACTGTTTAACTACTTCATCAATAACCTGGAGGAGGCATCATGAACATCATATTTACAGCCCAGCCAAGTTCATGAACCTAAACACTGACCTTTCCCTTTTAACAAGATGGTGTATGTTTTCAACACATCTGATCTAGAAAGAGTGGTCCTTCCTTGTTTCAAGCTCTTTGTCCCATGCCTCATATTACCACCTTCCCAGCCTACTCCAACCCTTACCTTCTCCACACCTGTCCCAGTTTTCCCTGTTCCCCATGTCATCTCTTCTGCTTTTGCTTTCTTTCCCCCTGGTTCCAGCTCACCTCTTTGCCACTGTTGCCTAACCAATTCCTTTCCTCACTGCTTCTCCCCTCCCAGCCAGGCTGTCCCTGAAACATCCATATTTTCTCCTCTAAGTTTTAGCGCTCCAGACAGGAGAGTGTTAAGAGAACAAGATAGGGCAGGTTCTGTGTTTACCCTCTTGTCCCCTGGAAGGCACAATAATTTATCCCAGGGGCAGCCACACAGGTGCTACAGTTTCAGCCTGTCCAACACTTGATGTGTATGGAGCCTTCAGAGATGTTTGTGGTGACTACGGAAGTGGAGTTTCTGGGAAACTCTAACAAATTAAGGTTTTGTTGGTTTTCTCAAGGATAGCAATAGTCACTCATTTTTTGTCTCACTTTCGAAGCTTCATAGATAAAACAATTTGGCCAAAACCTAAACCACAGTAGATGTACTTAATGAAAAGCCTGTATAAGGTTTTATCTTCACTAGGTAAACACTAAGACATCCCTTAAATCACTTTTTGAGCAACTTGAAGCAGGAAAAGAAACTTAAAGTAACATCCAAGGTGGAAATTAATCCATTTGATCATATTACAGCCAATGGCAACTGAAGAGGCTGGTGACAATGGACAATGGAAAGAAAACTTGACTCTAGTTGTCATTTCCACTTCTTACTAAGCCAAAGATACAATCAGCTCAGCCACCTCTGTACACAATGCTTCTCTTGCAGAAAGCACACATGGACAGAAACACACCTCCTCTTCCCTAATACAGGATAATACAGAGTGGTGCAGTAATGCAGAATAAAGACAATTGATAATTCTTAAAAACAAATTGAACAGGTGATCCTAAGCACCAGTGGCACAGTCAAATTATCTCCAGGAACAAGAGAGCAGTAAGTTCTTTCTCTACCTATTAAATGAAAAAGAAATGGAAAAAGAGCTGTTCTCTCAAATCTAGACACTTTTTGTACTTACATCCACCTTAATCCAAGAACCAATTATGCTCATTAAGGATATCCAGAGATTTTACCGTATTCTAGCAGCTTGCAAGGGGAGCCTTTTAAGAGGAAAATCCAAGAAAAATGCATAATTTTTATCAAGACCTGAGATTTGAGGTTTGTTCATTTAGTATCAATGAAATTTAAAATATATTAGCTGCCAAATTTGCCAGTCTAGGCAGATTTCCAGATTAGTCTGCTTTAGTACTCTTTTCTTTAGTGGTGATATGAAATAAAAATAACGTTGGGGATTTCGTTTTGTTTTGCTTATTTTTCCTGAACATATATGTAGGCTTTGTTTTTAATGTTCTTCCTTAGTATTGTACTCTATAGAAGATCCAGAAGTAACACAGCCAAAGATAGCTGAAATCAGCCAATACATAGTATTCAGGAAAACACAGCAGTATGAACCTTTTCTTCTTCTTTCTATATTTTGCATCTCTAAACAAGCTCATGTGCAAATAATGACACTTAGAATCCTATTACTTGTTTGTGCTTTTAATTCAGGAAGTGAGATAAATAAGTGGTATCAGCTGGGCCAGCAATTAACTATGCATTGAATTGCAGTTTCAAAAATAGAGCCCAAGTTGACTCTCTTAAAAAGGCTTCTCCCAGAATATCACTATACCACGTGCATTCCTAAACATATTGTTGAAATACATGCAGCCAATGAACATTTCCTAATATGCATAGGATATTATTATGGAGTGGACACACACTGGTCATTATGGAAGAGCATTCAAAAAGGCAGGAGGAACTCAGGGGCTTGCAACACAAGTGGCTATCCAACACCTTCAAGTCTCTGGTCATGTCTGCATAGCACGCACCAGTGGTGCTATGCATAAACACACAGGCTTGCTGAGCACCAAGAAGTTTTTTTCTACAGTCAAACTGGTGTAGAAAGACCAAAACCTACTCCAGTCCCAGACAGGAAAATACATCCACGTGTATATTTTTGTTGACCCTGCTCTGAGCAAATGGTTTGGACTAGACGATCTCCAGAGGTGCCTTCATACCTCAGGTATTCTAGGATAGCTGACATGGGGCAAATGTCAGTGCTATCTATCTCCTCATTAAAATTCCAAGACATCACTACTTAAAAAAACTTCAGCCTGAGTAATGGAAGAGGAGCTGGGGAGAGGATAGATGCAAGTGGAATGTCTGAATAGAGAGATCAAAAAAACAAAGCAAAACAAAAGGAAAGAAATTTGAAATAGAAGAGCTGGATAGTGGCACAGGCAGCTGGTCTAGAAGAAAGCTAAACCCTTTTTTAGCAGTCACGCTTTCTCTGAGAGAACTGAGAAAAACAGTCATTGTGAATAAAGTATCTGAAGGCATCAGCTGGTTTTTTCTGTCAGTGAATCACTGGCAAGCATCTACTTAATTTTGAGAATTTGCCATATTTAATTGTCCCATAATTTATGCAAATCTATTTTCATCATGCACACAGAATGCTAGCTATTAGTTACTTATGAGTAGTAGTCAGCTAGCTCTGGGTCATGACTAAAACTGTTCAAGCAGGAGAAAACAATTTAGCAATAACAAGCAATAGATATTATTTGTTTCCATATGGTACTACACCTGTTTCTAGGTGAATACATATGGAAAGTCATCATTCACTTATTAATAAATAACAGATATAAATACTAAAATATTAAAATAACAGATACTATCAAAAAAATTTAAAAATTTGTTAATAGCAAATAGGAAAGGTTTCCATGTAGCAAAGAAGAATTATAGCATTTGCCAGGATAGACATTGCAGACTGGTGTAAAATCAACATAATTCTAGTGACAACAATGGGGTCACTAAAGTTTCATTGATTTATAACAGACACAAGTCTGGACTTTATTTCTTCTTTTTTGTTTTCTTCCCATTGTTCAACCTGCTTCATTGCAGAACATGATTAGAAAAAAAGACTTAAGAAGAACACAGTAGCAGGCAATTGGAGAGATGAGATCCAAATTGATTAAGGCATGAGCAGGTTATTGCAGAGATGCAGAGGAAAGAGAAGTCAGGTTCTGGCACTGTTTCCGTGATTGTGACATGAACTTAGAGATGATGGAGATGAAGGGCAGAAAAGAAAGTCTGGAGTCAGAAATGTCTCCATTGCACAGTAATTTGATACCAACCTTCTATAGCTGAAAAAAAAAATTTAAAAGTTCTTAGCAAATTTAACTAAGGAAAATGTTAGAGAAACAGACTCATCAAAATATTTTACCCAGAGCAGCTTTAAAACAAGTTTTCTTCACCAGATTTTCTCTAGTGTTGATTTTGGCTAATACTTTTAATTATTATTTTTGGTCATGAATTAGGACTATGACTGCCTTTTTCCCACTGCCTGGTTTTATTGCCATGAAAACAAAAAAAAGTATTTTTCTAGAAATATTGGATAGCCAGGACATGTGAAACCCTTTCCTGAATTTTCCCAGTTCAGAGGAGCCATGCAATGAAAAGAAGCAAGCTTGCCTAAATCTGAAAACAAAAGGATGCCGTCTACTTTTATGTACCAGTGACAGACCCAAAGGATCACAACACTTGCTTCACCCACCATCTCTGCCATAACCCTTCCTGTGAACAGGCATGCATCATCATTTACATACACACGTTTTTTCTTCACCAGTAGAGAAATCTGAAACAAGGAAAGGCTAGGTTTGATTTGTAAAATCCTTTAAACCACAAAACTAGAGAAAGCACATGGTAAAGAAGAAAAGCAGAAATTTCAGAAAAATAACCACTTCAAACCCAGTTGCTTATGTAAAAAAAAAAAACAAAAAGCCATACTCAGGAACCCAGTGTTTAATAAATTGATACTAGGCATATATACAAGTTTACTGTCTGAACTAAATACAACATACAGCAATGCTAGTGAGAAGTAATTTACATTGACAGCTTTTCAAAACAGCTAGTTTTCCTTGATCCAGTATAAAATTTTCAAGAATACACCACAGCTGTTTTAAACCTACACTGGAAGTTCCTAGAGGGGGAAGAATAAATAGGAGAAACAGATAAAAATGACTGTAGAAAGGGAAAGGCCTGGTCCCATCCAGTCTTTTTTCTTCTGTTTCTCCCTGTGACTGTATACTCCACAGTAAAGGAATGAGGCATGACACAAGCCTGAAATCTGGTTCCACACATCAGGAGAAGTGCTGGAACTTGTGCATGGTCTGGTCTTTGCTGGACAGTAAAAATAAACACAGAGCAAGAGAAAATCTGGATAGAGCAATCAAAACACTCAGAAACAAAACCGATAGCCAGTACAGCATGGAACAGAGAAGAAATATGAAAAGTTTTCCCTTTGCATGGCCCAAAGGGGCAAAACCAGGACATACTTTAAGTAAACCAGGCACAAATACATCCCTGATGTAGCCTGATAGGAACAGCTCTGCTCACAGGAGAAGTAAGATCTTGATCTCCTCTAACTGCACTCTCCCAGGTCCTCACGACTTAATGCCAGTTCAATTGCATGATAAAACTCCTTGCAAAGATACAGGGCTAAAGGCCAGCCAGGCACATGGAGGAGTGTGTCACTCCTGCCCTAATTAACTCAGGCAGAAGGAACCTGAACAAAGAAGTGCTGACATTCAATCAAAAGTGAGACAATATGTTCATGAGTAATAAGCACCGTCACATTGTCAGGATATGCCAAGACTTCCACTGAAGTACATACTGGAAAAGAGGGAGGAAGGCCAGAAAGGCAATTGCAAAACATATGTGACAAAGGCTCAACAAAAATAAATATCTCCCCAGCTAGAAAATAACCCTCCCTGACCACCCCATGCACTGCAGACAAAACACCCAGCACACTAAAGCTGTTTCACCTTATAGAGCAGGAGACTCATCTGGTTGCAAAACCTATGGGTACCATACAGTCATTCACAAGCTGCATGGCAAAAACCTTGCCCAACACAGATGAAAACAACTCAATATGTGAGTTAAACACCAGAGGACTAAAGGACAAGGACAAGGCTGGCAAAGGATTGACCCTTTTGGAAAACAAGTACATGAAAGCACAAGTCATCTTTCCGATCTGCCAGTCCAAACCATTGGAAAACTGTCTTACCTCATTAAGGTGGAGCAGGGACATATCTCCAGGTCTTCACCATCCCAGGCTTGTCCTGCTTTTTAGGTAGCAAGGTCAAAAATCTTCATTGACAACAGGACTGCAAAACTTTCTCCCTGATGATCTCCCCAAAAAGCTGTAGCACCCAAGCTCAGACACGAACACAGAGCTAAGGTTTCTAAGGAAAAACATCAAGATCTGAACATGTCCAGCCCTGCTCAAATATGCTCATTGTCAGTGCCAAACAATGTATGTGCCATATATCACCAACAGAAGTATTAAATATTTATTTATTTCTCCTAATACTGCAGGTTCCTCAAGCAAAACCCTTACCATCTCATATAAATGCCTTTCCTCATTAATTAAATTACTATTACTTTAGCCATTTCTTCCAATAATCTGATTTTCCTCATCAGCTGGACATCTGTCATGACAGTACATGGTAAACACTAAAAATCATACCATTACCTTTCTCCTATACTTTTTCATAAAAAAGAATTTGAAACATCTCCCAGAATACATCCAATTTCTTGAAGATCAGTTCCCATAGACCTTTAAAGAGGTGATGCTATTTACATTTAAACATATTCTCCCATGAAGACATCTCTGGTCATGAACACCTCAGTCAAGCAGAAAATGCCATAAAGAAATAAGATTAATAAAAGTTTAAAAATTTTTACTAGAAATCAAGCGCACAATAGTCAACATTATAACAATGTACCTGGGGTTGCAACAGTCTCCCATTTCTTGTCTATTAAATAAAACCTCTGGTTTAGACTGTAGCTGCATGTATCCAACACAGAAATGTCTGGATTCTAGAGCCTGAGATGACCAGCAGAGTGTCTCTCCCTGTCCAAAAGCTTTTTGAATCATATGGGGTGCTGTGAGTGGAAATGGTATCTTAATGGGCAAACATATTATGAGCTCTCTCACTGAAAAATACCTGGAGTATCACCTCCATGCCTGTGCACATCATTTTAATCTTCTTATAGGAAGATTTTTATTGCCTGGCTCTGCCTAATGAATTAGAAGCATGACTGAGGCAGAATTTGGTGTCACCAGTTCTCTACCACAGTGACAAGATCAAGGAGAAAAGCTACAAGAGAAAATGCATAAGAAAAGGAGCCTGGCAAGGAATGTCTATGAGCTCCTGCCTCATCTCCAGACAAGGAAAGCATGTGGCTTTTTTTATGAAGTGCATTCAGATAAGACTGGGAGGTTTTTATTAGAGCAAATCCTTATTATAAGCTTTTCCATTTCTCTACCTGGCAAAATAATCAAGAAAACGTTGTGCTTTCAGTACCTGCAGCTCTAAGTACAAGTCAAAGTATAAGTCATTTCTTGTAATGTTTTACAATCCTCTATTATTTTACCACTTTCATACGCCAGCTACATCATGCAGCACACAGAGCTTCTTTTCCACAGGTTCAATGAAATGCATCTCTATTCAAGTTTTTAAGCTGATGTCAAAAGCCAAGGTCATCTCCAAGATATCAAAGTAATTTGGATATGCAATGGACATAAAAGGTCAACATTTTCAAGTATTCAAACACTTTTGAAGTTGGTGAAACCATGTTCTATTGAAACTCTATTCATCTCTTCAACACAGAGTAACAGGAGCTGTTAAGTGTTAAGACACTCAGCAAGTCTTAAAATTAAGGAAACTAAAGTTAATGTTGTCTTTTCACAAATATGCCCGCAGGTGTGTGCAAGCAAATTATGGATTCTGGCATTTTAGCAAAGAGATAAGTAAAAAGAAAATGTGTTTTGAACAGATAAATCTAATGTGAAGTGCTTGAGTTTTGTTACGGGAACTTCTTAACATTTTAGAAACATCGTTCAATGGAAGGGAATAATCTTTGGAGAGACATCCATTCATTCAATTGAAAAATCAAAATATTTGGGGCAGTATTCATTTCACTTAGCTCTCGAAACTTCCATTTACATACCTAAGCCTGAGTAAGTCACCGCATGCTCCTCAGAAGCCAATAGTGAGAAAGGAATTACTCCTGAGGTGATACTAATTCTTGTCCATTTTTTTAGTTGTTACTCTTAGTTTTCCTCTAAAATAAGAGAATTGTATTTTGAAAGTACTTAGTTCTCTGGAGCAACATGGTGCAACAGCCCTATACTGTACTTACACTGTGGGGAAAGAGAGGAGATTGGCTCCTTTGAAGTCTGAGGACTGAGGTGGGAAGGCATCCCTGGAGATCCCCTAGTCCAACCTCTTCTCACAGCAGAGTCATCTCCTAGGTGCAGGAGATTGCTCTAATAAACCTATGAGCCTTTTGGGACACTGATAGGAGCCAGGTGTCAGGCAGGGAGACCAGTGCCTTACCAGCACTGTCATGCTTCACACATGACAAGAGAGCAACAGCAGCAGTGAAGGTATCAGGAAATTTCAAGTAGCAGAATAGCTCCCTTGACCAGAACTACAAATGTTCAAAAACAATGAAAAAGACATAAAAACATAAAAAGGGGTGGGGTGGGTGGGGAGGAGACAGGAAAGGATTCAAAAAAGTCATGTCATCCTATGTAATGACTTGGTAGGAAAATGTTTTCACACTTCAACCCACTGAAACTAGACTGACACTCCACCCTGTGTAATGTCTGTATTTTAACCATAGATAATTGAAATGGAACACCCCAGCCTTTACTTACCCTGCCTAATGAATGTTATCATGTGGAAAAGGTAAATCAATAACAGCTGAGATCAAACATACCAATCTCCTTTCCAGTGCACAATGCTCTCATTTATATAAATCTTTACAACCTGACTGCCCTTCTCGTTTAAACGCAGCGAGTGAAACATTGCCCAGTACAAAAGACCTTCTCTCTTAAGAATTCTCCATGCTGTTTGAAAGGGTAGCCCAAATGAATTGCTGGAATGGCCATTGAAAGGGCTACTCGTTAGCTATGACTGTCCTTGGGAATTAGCCAGGCGTGAGGTAACAAGACCACAAAGTGCTGTTGGTATTGGCAGCAAAGACAAGGTTCATCATAGTACCTCTTGTCTAGACTAGGGATGTAAAAGGAAATAGAAAACAATTCTTCGACTATATGCACTTGATGTTCCGTCCCTTTTTTCTATAGAAAAAAAATGTAAGACGTTTGGAATTTTTCATTTTTATTTGGGAAAGAAAAATTTGGAAACCATAGTGACTCGTGCTGGAAAGTGTCTGACTGGCATGGGATAGACAGCTAGCTCCAGAAAGTTAAAGCTGTAGGGAGAGTTTGAGCAAGGCATGTGAATTCAGATTTTAATGTGATTTAACTCTTAGTATCCTTATAATTCATTTTGCTTTATTTACTATGTAAATAACAGGGAAGTCCCTAACCTGGACAAACCTGATATATACCAAGAGGTTCACATATCCCAGGAATAAGAATTTCAGTTTTAGGAATGTGTACAGGTCCATTCCCAAACACATTGCACGAATCTCCTTTCAGATAATTACGCAGTACAGGTATCCTGGAGGAAAAGTTCAGATCAGATCCCTATTTCTGTCTCGTTTGGGTGGCTGCAAAATAAATCCTTTAATCTGCAGAGCATCCTGGTGCTGTGGTATCCCTGCCTGAATTGAGAATCACACACCCTTCACATACACAACAGATTCTCATTTCCAGCTGCTGCACATTGTTCCAAAGCCAGCTCAGGTTCCATCACAGAGCAGCTGGCTAACCCAAAGCTATAGCCTGAAGGAAAATTTATAGCCTTTTCTCAGGACTTTCCCCAGAAGCTGAATCACACCTCTTTGGGGAACATTTTCTGTCCAGCAGCAGCTACTGTGAGCTTAACAGCAACTCTCACCATTCTTTGCCTTCTTTCCCTCATCAGAGTGCTGACATCCTCCACTTGCACCCACCCTCATTTCTTTTGGGAAGGGTAGGCCCTGAGTTTCCTCAGCCACCACATTGATCCTACCTCTCAGCTCTCAACATATACCCACTCCTTTCCTAGTAATAAATCAAAAGGAAAAATTCACCATCTACTCCTTAGGATCTTTTTTTTAGTGTCCCAACTAATTCAGGTAATTAAGAGTGTAAGGGGGCATCATAATGCCCCCTTCTTTATCACCATCTTCTTATAGACACTTTGTCTTCTGTTTCCAAGAGTATGTCTTGTTCCCCACTTTTTTTACCTGTGTGTGGTACCCATGTGTCCTTCATTGCACTGACAAGTGCAGAAGCAGATCTTTCCTTATCTGTTTGTCATTCCAAATAAAATCTGATGTCCTTGCAGACAGGTGTGGTTTTAGCAGCATGACTGATAGGATTCACAACACTTTCACCTAAACCCGTCATAGCGGCTCCAGGTCATACGACACCGGCAATTTTGACATATGACGGTGCAATTTTGACTCCACATACACACAGCACTTTTAAAAGGATTTTTTGGGATTTTTATCATTCTCATGTTCCCCTAATTCAGTCCCCAAGTACTACTACCATTCAGGCATGGAGGCTAGGCTTTCTATTCTGGACACTTACAGTGTTGCTTACTCCCACCAAAGCAGGACGGCATGCTGTCTTCTGCCTGATTCTTGGACCTCTCTGCTTTTCTGATCTTTAATTGCCACCTTCTCTCTGAAGCAGCATCTTTATGTCCCATCCATGCCAGGGCCTAGAAGCTGAGGCAATGCTTTATATTTGCAGATATATGGAGCAGACACAGAGACTGCAAGGAGTACCAGATACCAAGCACTCTTACATGGAGAAACAAACACACAGATGTGGACAAAACGAACATCTACACCCACTCCTTGCCTCCTTCTCACTCTTCAATTACTATCTGAGCTGATATGGCATTTCTTAAAATCAAGGGCCCTTCTTCTCCAAGTTCACCATGCTCTGCCAGCTTGATTGCTACGTAACTCTCCAACCATAAAACTTCTCTTAACTCAGTGGCCTTCCATGTCCTTTTTCAAACTGCTTTTTATCATCTCTTTGCCAGCTTCCAGATCTTCTTGCCACGTAAGTGGTGATCTCATGAGGTGCTCTACAAGACTGCCCATCAGTAAATTGTTTCCCCAGATTCAAACTTGGGCTGGGCCATAATGAGCTCTTTGCATATGGGCAAATAAAACAAGCCAAACATAAAAATGTCTTGAAACACTCCTTGAGATTTGAATCTGACATAAAGATTAAAAATAGAAAAGAAAGTGCGCACAAAGTCTGGTGTTCGACAAGGATACGCACATGTTTTCTATGTGAAGCAGAATTGACAAGTCATCACAATCATCACAGAACCTTGAAAAGCAGGACTCACATGCCTGTTTTATGAAAACGGGTGGCAGAACAGACAGGGAAAACTTTTGGCAATGACAGGACAAGAGCTGGAATAAAGGCAAGAATAGAGAAGTAGAAGAACAACCTGTGTATCTGCAGCAAAGAAATCCTAGTCTGGCTCCCAGCTTGCATGTTAACAGCTGTAGTGCCAGACACTTTAATGCTTCTCAATTGTTTGGTTTTCACTCAGGGCTTTGCACATGATTGAATCATTGAGAGACTGTGTCTTGACCTTATATTTCTAAGATATATTGCATTCCTTTTACATATATATTACACATCCTACTCAGAGCCTGGTGTTATATTCAATATGCAATCTACATTTAGGAAGCACTCTTTAAATTCACCAAAGAAAAAAATGCAATCCCCATCTGGTGTCCTGATCATCCATACATGGAAAATTCATCTTTCTTTTAATCTCCTCTGAAACCAGTCTTTGTCTGATACTCTGGAGGGTTCAGGACATTACTTTCTCTTGTCTGTCTCATTTCTGATTCTTTCTGGACCAAAGTCAGAAGTCTTACAGGAAAGCATCTCTACATGAGAATAAAAGCCCATTTTAAAAGGTTTGAATAGTCTGGATCAGGTATATGATCTAAAGCCAAAGCCTCTGCCCAGCAGCCTTATTATTTACACTTGATCAGATGTCAACACCGTAAGTCCAATCTTATGCATAACTAATTTTCATTCTCTTTATTACCTACAGAAATTGCAGTAACATAGCTCACTCATCCAGGATTGCTCACTGGTTGTTTTCAGGTCAGCTAAAGACCAAAAAAAAAGAAGTATTTCTTGCTGATATTTTATAAAGTTTTCCATTTACTTCTCTTTTCTTTGCTTAACCAGGTTATCACTTGGAACACAGCAAAGGTACTTCTCACATCCCAAACCCTGTAGTGCTAAGCTCTGTGTGCAAATACAAACAGCACGTCCTATCTAAAAGGATGTGTACTTGCCATTATTTTTTAATTTGCTATCACAAACAGGGGTCTGGATTTCAGTGAAAGCGAAGTTTTCCAAACACATGCTTACCTGCCAAACTGAGATGAGAAACAAATTGTTGCAGAAAAATAAATTTTGACAGTTAAGACTAAGAAAATCTTGTTTTGCAGTGATCAGCTAACTCCTGCAAGAGACCTGGGCTGTGCTTCTTTTTACCAAGTATTATTTCAGTTTTCTAGCTAATCACAAGAGTTCCCTCAGAACTGAAATAAGAATAGGCATACACTATATCTTGTGTAAATGACATTATCACTATAATTATTATTAAAGGCTGCTTTTGTAAACTGGTATACATAGAAATGAGCTTAGTATAGATCTATTCAATGTAAGTTATTTACCACAAGTCTTTAATTTTTATTGTGTTCCATGAGTGACTTCTCCATCTTAATTCCATTCTAACTAATCTCTGTAAGGCTGCACAATCACAGCCTTACATAGCCTTCAGCTGAGGTTGAAAGACACACCCAGAGGACATCTAATCCAGCTCCTTTCTCTAAATAGGGTTAAATATATCAGATTGCAGATCTGTCCAGTTGAGTCCTGAACATTGTCAAAAACAAAGAAGAGGGTTCACTGCCTGGGCAACCCGTGAGACCACCGTCATGGTGATATTTTGTTAATATCTAACAGGAATTTCCCCTGTGTTGTAACTCATGTCTGTTGAGCCTCATTTTCTCACTGTGCAGCTCCAAGAAAATCCCAGCTACATGTCCACATGAAGATAGCTGTGAAGCTATGACTGAACTGATAACTGAAGGTAGCACTGAGGCCTCCCTTTTGCCTTGTCTTCTGAAGGCTGAACAAACTCTTTTCACAGAGCCACAAACTGTATGTCCTTTCTACAGCCTCCTCCCATTGAGGTGACATCCAATGCACTCTCTCCATTTAGCTGAAGCCTTTCTTGTCCTGGAGAGCTCAGACACGACACTCCAAAAGGCATCTCAAAAGTGCCAAGTCGCTCAGACTGCTGGCTATGGTCTTACTTATGCTGCCCAGGTTGTTGCTGGCTTTCTATGCTCCAAGGGCTCATATCTGGCTCATGTTGAATTTATTGTCCATCAGGACATCCAGGTCCTTTTCTGCAAAACTAAGCAGCTGGTCCCCAGCCTTAACTGTTGCTTATTAGGCTTATTCCCTCCCAGATACAAGTCTCGGCATTTTCTTTTGATTAACTCACAATGTTCTTGTCATTTCTACTTCTCCAATATGTCAAGATCCCTCTGAAGAGCAGCCCAACTCTCCCCAGTTTGGTGCCAGCTGTGAACGTGTTGAGAGTGCACTCCGTCACATCATCCACATTATAGATGTCAAAAACCCTGCTGAACAGCACACATTACACTTATGTATAGAGAGAATTATAATATTGGTGTATATATTGCTTTACATACTTGCCCTGGTCAATTATCACCAGAATCAGGGTTAAAATGTGACTCAGTTAGCAAAAGAATTCACACATGTGGCTGCCATCATTACTAGCATTTCTGGAGAACTTGGATGAAGGGGAACTTGTCTGAATTCAGTTGAAAAAAAATTATTCTGTCAGGAATGGATGAGCTAAAATTCCAGTCAATATAAACCATTTTTTGACTCGTTGTTTCCCCTGAGTTTAGCCTGGCCATGCACATAAATCTATTCTAGGATATATCATACAAACATGAAATTTTTTATCTTCACCGCAGTGGATAGAAAAAATGGCTTTTTACTTTGTAACCTGCTCTGCAAAACCTTTAGGCTCCATGTGTGTAAATCTCAAGCATGTGCACTTTTCCTCCTTCACTGACCTTCTTTGTAAAGGAAGTCAGGCTTGAGGTAATTGGGGGAAGCACCATTTGCAAGCCTGCATCACCTTTTCTTGTAGCTGTATTTTGTGCTGCGTGGTCACTTAGCTATAGGTCAGGCTGAGCTCTATCCTGTTTTCTCTCCAGCAATCTTAGCACCTGTGATGTCCCAAGTCCAAATCATGGCTGGTGTCAGCCTGGGACACTGAGGCCAGAGACATCTGAATGAGAAATCTTGTTTCCTTACCTTCATATCCAAATAAAGCCTCTTCCTGGTACCTGTGTGTTAACAACAACTGGTCACAGCAATTTCTCCAGGAATGCAAACAAAAGGGCTACAAGTGTAACAGGACTGAATCATGATTTGGGTTTTACAGCATTGGCAGGAAGCTGGCTGTGTTTTAGTGTTTACTTACACAATCGCTCTGCTTACTGTAGTCCCTCAAGGTCTAGGAGTGAACGGGTTTTCATGCCCGTTGTCTCACCCCCTCAATTATAGTTGGGTCAGTAATGCTTTGTTGGTTGTGACACGTTATACTGAGACCAAAATGTCATTTGCAAACATAGCCAGGAACTCAGTCATGGGAATTACAGTTTAATTCAAGCAGTTACTGAATTTCTCTATTCCTTGGTTTCATTACTGTGCAGTAGATTAATTTGAAAATTGATGGTGCTTTGATAACAATATGTCTTTCTTATTATTATTAAGTAATTTTTGCATGTACCTTGAAACAATAGAATGTAAACAAACAAGTGATGTCAGCATATGTAGCAGAGAAAAAATAGTCTATGAGAACATACCCTTTCTTGCATATAATGACATGTTTTTGCTGTAGAAAGTCCCTAAGGCTGATTTCTTACTTGCAGTTTCAAAACATCATCATTAGTAAGACACTGGGGAATTAAACCTTTCCACGAATCCATTTATGTCTTTACTGAAAACCCCACTTTTCTATGTGAACAACAACAAGAGTCACTTGCAGTTTTTCCCTCACAGCTTTTGATGTGGGCCAGAAAACCATTTCAGGTAATACGCGTAACATACCCTGCTAATCTGAGTTGGCTTACTCAGCTACCACAAAGGAAGGAGCCAAATATAAAATTCATTGTCAATCTCATGACTGGTCATATGTTATTTTCACCACTGTAAGGTTTTTTTGTTTAAATTTGACTTTCGTTGCATTAGTAGATATTTGGAGCTTATACTAAATAAGAAGACACATATTTATGCAACAATTTAATGGTGAGGTAGGAAGATAACTTGGCAAGATTCTTTCTCCCCCTCAGGCTTATAAATTCCAGATTTTTTTTTGCCACACCTATTTGGCATATATTTCTTTTTTTCCCTTTTTTTTTAATGAAGAACAGGAATAACAAGATCAACCCTGAAAAACATGAAAATACAAAACCCCTTTAAAGGGGGCCCAATCCTAACCTCCAGAATCTTTTTGCTCAGCTCAGCTAGTTCTGGACCGGGCCCATACACCCGATTGCTCCTGTTCCTCCGCAGGTTTCAGCTGACAGCCAGGACTGCACAAGAATGCTTGAGAGAACCCTCTGTCCTTGGCATAAACTGGACAAGCTGTTAATCACTTCTCACTGACTGACATTTTTTTCTGCCTTCTGACTTTCCAGGTCATCTGTTTCTCCCTTCCCAATGCTCTCAGACACACCACGTTCTGGTTGCTTCAGGGGCTCCACCCACTCTCCTCAGTGTTTCATGTCTAGCAGCCTCCTGATAGCAGGTACCTCCCCGGTAAACAGGGCTCTGGCAGCTTTTTACTAGCTCCAGTTTGTCCAGCTGCACTGCACTGGAAGAAGAAAATAATATATTTCATTTAAAAGTGAAAGAGAGGTTATCTCAGTAAGATGATCTGCTGCAAAACCTCTCTCCTCCGAGGGCAGTCAGGTAAAAAACATTACACAAAGAATTTCTAAGATACTTTTTTCTAAAGTTGTCAGTGACAATGCAGACCATTGTTTGCATTTCAATTAACTTCTGTTTTACTGTTTTTTAAATAAGATTAATTAACCTATTGCTTTCAGCTGAACTATTGCAAGTTGAACCTATTCAAGATCTACTTGAAATTTTCACAGGCTAGTTTGTGTGGAGGAATTTAAGTTGACAATAGCTGTATAGCAGTTTAGTAGCTCATAGACACTGCAATGATGAGAAATATCTCTTGGAGAACCTCTTCTCAGCAGCCTTTGGTCTTATCAGAGTTTTCTTCTTTACCTTTGTAGTATGTACAATTGTTCCAACTACCTAGAAAATAAGGAAAGGAAGGTTATACGTGTAATACAGTAATAAGTTAACATCAGAAACTCCAGGAGTATCCCTCTGCTTGTGCCAAAAATAAAGAGCACACCTGGCCTTGACATCACTGCAATGAAAATAAAAGAGACAAGATACATTGAGTGCCACTGTCCTGTACTTACTACCTTCTCATCTGCACTTTCACCACCAAAACCTTAACTCCAATCAAGAATCTTGTTACTTTTACACTGTGCTTTTCAAACACAGTGTTCAACATAGGTACTACCAAACATGTTACAAATGTGCATAGAACTGGGGGAAGCTTTATGTCTTTTTGAGAACAGCATTGCACAACCAGAAGGAAGTGTATGATTGACTCATTTATAGGGAACATATATATATATAAAATATGTCTGCATTCATGAATCCTGATATGAATCAGTATGGTTGCTTGATGGTATACATGTAGCACCCCACATCTTTGGCTGGGACTACAAAGCATATTACACAACACAGGAAACGTGAAAAGAGAGTTTCAGGCCAAATTTGCAATGTGCCACTCCCAAACTAGTGACGTGCTGATCTGATCTTCCAGCATAAGTTGTTTGCTTTAAATTATCCCTCCTGTCAGTAGCACAAAAGTGCTATGACAGCAGCTAGGAATTGGCAGGAAGAAATGAAGTTCCCAGCTGTACCATCTTTTTTCTAGACCCATTATGTACAATACGTGTACATTACCTTTTTTGCCTGCCTTCCTCACTATCTTCTCCAGATCCTCAGGCCCTTCCTGTCTCTTTCAACTTTTATTCTTATTTTTGGCATGTATTTTTCTTAACTGAATCTTCTGGCTGTGTGCATAATCCATCAGGAGAAGAGCTAATGCAACCAAGGGTTGATCAACCTTTGCCCTATTGCCCAGAGAAAAAACATTCCTTTTCCAACAGGATTACTTGCACAGCCTGGCAGACATAACAATTTTCATACACTTATAGGCAAATCTGAAGAATATTTTGACATCCATTACTGCATAGTAGTGATGAGTTCACACAGGTAGTTACTAGACTGAACACTGAGGACAGAAGAATTTCTTTCCAACTCTGATGAAACTTGCAGTCTTAGGTCCATTTTACCAAGGAGGTGAACTATTAAAGTGTATCAATATTGAAAAAAGTTTAGTTTTTCATGACACCCTTAGAGAATAAGACAGACAACCACCAGGCTTAACACACCATAATTATCTGGTGACCTCAGACAGTCCCCTTGAACTCCTCTCTTCCACAAACCAAAAGCATCCCCACAGTTCACTGATGTATTTTGACAAATAAATAAAAAGCTAGATAGGATTGCATGCAGTAGAAAAACAATCCTGAATATACCTAACAGTACCATGAGGAATAAACTTTTACATAACTGTCATCACATCACGAAACCATCTCAATGAACCAACTAGTCACATGGACACTATAAACTTCAGTCTTTGTCACTCTTTGGTCTGGTTTTTCTAAGAGTGGGTAAAGTGGAGAGGACTTCAATAATAATAATAATAATAATAATAATAATAATAATAATAATAATAATAATAATAATAATAATAATAATAATAATAATAATAATAATGATAGTAGTCCCAGATCACTTTATCTGACAAGACACTCTGGAGCTTAGCATGCAGTAAGTTGACCACTGATGGCCAAAAACTCTTAGAAAATGCTGAAGTCACTATGCCAAGCAGAATAACATGTGCTTTTGTTCATGAACAAACAGGAAAGCCCAGGTTTGCCTACTGCTAGGAGATATTATGGTCACAAAATGCTTCTGTGTTCATCCACCCTGATTTTTTCCTTAACAGATGGCATATGCCTTTCCATTTTTATGACTAACTTAATTTCTCATTCTTGTATTGGAGTTAGACTCTATTGCTTAGAAAGGTCATTCCATGAATGGAATGGATTAAACTCTTTTTCTGTGACTCTGAGCCTCCAGGCTTATTGACTGATTAGTTAGATACCTTTAACACATTGAAATTCTTATTAGAGGTTTTCCTTTCTGGAATCCAGTTCTACTTATTCTTGGGATCAGTGTCAGATCAGTACATTTACAAATACCTGATTCAATTAGAAATTTTCATCCATGCCTCTGAAACTTCCTTGTTTATACAAAACATATGAAAAATCAGTATTACCAGTTCAGACTTGTCTCTTTAAATAGATATTTCAAAATTACTAATTTCATTTTTTGTAGTTTAATGCTTTTGTCAGTCATTAAAGCAAAAAAATTAACATCTACAGGTAATATAAATGTCTCCTGTTTTCTTTGATATATAATAGAAATATCTAATTTATTTTTTGCCTTTTTACTGACATCTGTGACATTTTTATTTATAAATAGATATAGCTACTTTGTTTTTCCCCTTTATAAAAGGCCTTAGAAGCTCCTACCTTCTTCTTTCCTGTTTAGAAATATCTGAAATCTTCTATTCATAGATTTTCTCATGTCCTTTTCCTTCCATTATTAATCTTTTCAAACTCCTTCATTTTAGTTTATATCCTTTCCCCTTCTTCATTATTAATGTTCCTGTCTTAATGAATCAGGCAGGCACCTTAAAAAATGAAACAATCCACTCAGTCTTCAGTGACACAATGTAACGCAGAAGATGTTTCCAATCATCTCATTCCTAATTCACAAGCACCCAGTCTTTGACTATCAGATACTGTAGCAAAGTTCTGCAGCTTGTGATATCTGCTACTGTAAGAAAACATTTGCCTAGAAATTTAATTGTTCAAGACTATGAAATCTGTAGTCATGTAATGCAAATTATGAGAAAAGACAGAGAAATAGAATATTCATTTTAAACATTTTAAGCTACAACTCTTCATTTAATAGAAACAAATCACTTTTCGATTTTCTATGCAATTCCATTGCACATAGCTCAGAATCTATCACCAGGAAAAAACAGCGAAGTGGACAGGTTTTCCAGAAGAAATTACTGAAATGAAACACAATTGGAAGATTTACTGTGCTCACAGTAGTTTCTACACTGAATGTTTTCCAGATCCAATATTCTGGAATAGTAAAGTTGCCTATAATTGTACCCAGTAAAATGTTTAGAAAAAGTTAGTAAAGGTTAGATAAAATATGTATTTGCTGTGCAACAACACAAACGTTTCTCTAAGCTTAGCTATAAAGTTAAATCTTGCACTATATTCTGAATCTTGTATGTCTTACCTGAGCTATGAAATATGTGTATAACTGTGGTATGTAAATCAGCATTGTAATACTCTACCCCAGGCCCCTTACTGCTCTCCACCTGAGGCAAGCACCACTGCCCCAGCTGTAGAAGCTCTTCAAACTACTTTTTGCACGGCAGCAAAGCAAGTCAACATCTTGTATGGTATCTTTGTGGAGTGGGTACATTATTGTTAGTGTACTTCGACTCACCTGCAGTTCCGAAAACATAAAAGTGCCAAAAATTCAGAGATCAATATGGTCTGGACTGAAGCTGTTTTGAAAATAAAACTTTTTAGCAGCAAACAAATTTTAAAAATCTTGGTTCAAAAAGATCAAATTTTTATTTAACTTTTTTTATTTATCATTACTTAATCACTTCACCAAAAATTTAAAAATTACCTATTCACCTAGCTCAACATCTGAGCCTAAGACAGATCCAAAAGACAGGAAGAACCCCCAGGAAGCTCCAGCTCTTCTTTACTATCTCAGTCATAATTTCGCATCTTGATGAAGCAGAAAAGGAAGCAAATGAGCTGCCAGACAGAAAGCAAAGTAATGAACATCTGGGCTAGAGGAATTAACTTTCAAGAAAACATTACAAGTAGATACCTTGACTCGATGGTGGATTGGAGGTGAAATAAAATCTACAAATATTTGAAGTGAACGGTCTCAAAGAATAAATGAGATAATTTAAAGCTCCCCAATCTACTGCAGGGGGGAAAGAAAGGAAAACAAACCCAACAAAGCAAAACAGAACAAGGATCCTAAGTCACACAGCAGCTCAAAACATCCATTGGATGAAATGAGTAGGGAAAAGTAACACTGGTTCTTACACAGGTTCTGATTAGTTTTTGTGAGGTTAGTTATTTTCTAACGAATTACTGGCGTGGAAAATGCATGGTAGTCAGCCATCAGCATGCAGATATCCATGAGGGGCAGCAGCCTTCAACTCCTAATTAGTTTTAAGAAAAACTTGATAGGTTTATGAGAAGAATACATGACATGGTTTTGAATCATGCCTGTTAACCGTGTACACATCCCAAAATTATTTGAATACCTTTAGGAGTTCCACAAGCTCATTGACAAGGACTCATTGACTCTTCTTTGCCTTCTGGGGCTGCTTTGCCACAACTCAAGACATCTCATAACTTTAGCCATGATAAAGAAAGTTACATAATGGCAGAAATGTAAACATGGAAAACAAGTTAGTATTTTCTATTTTTTTTTATACCAGGTGTCTTGAAATGTTGCTGATTAAAGCAATAAACTCAGCTGAACCAAAATAATAACAGATGTATTGTAAGTGTTCCCAGACCTAAACACCTTGGAAGGTCTGAGGTCATATTTATTAAGACTGATCCCTATCTTAAGCAGTTTTGACACATATTCTTGGCCTTGGTGGTAAGCAAATAAGTAAGTCCTTTGAAGCATTCTGAAGCAGGCAAACAAGGATCTGTCATAAAGGGCTCTTTTGACCTTATATTTTTGCACAAATTTCTCCAACTTAGTTAAATTCATGAGGATTTTTCAAGTGATGCTTCATGGAGCTGACATTTTAAAGCAACAACCTGTCTGCCTGGGCATATGTGTATATAAAATGCAAGACAGCACCTACATATTCAAAAGTCAAGTGAAGTGATACAACTGGAAGTAAACTGGAGGTGACATATCATCAAGTAACTATAAAAGTGTTCTCTAGTGACCAGATTCAAAGATATTTTCAACAGAGATATATTTCCTTTTATTTTATTTATGTTTTTCGGATTATTGCTAAACCAGTACATGAGTAAACAATCTTTTCTAATTTAGTATATTGTTTTAATTCAGCATAGGCAGGCATACCCACTACTGCAATATGACATGGTGAACATGATGAAAGCCATCTGCTTCCAAGGGTTATGGTTCAGAATTGCACTCAAAATGCTGAGCAATGGTTCCAATTACAGATGCTGATATTCATGTGCCAGTGGCATAAAGAACACGAAAAGGCAGTCTCACCAGATCTGTCCAGAAACAGGTTCATCATAACTTCCCAGATTTTTGCTGACAACCCCAAAATCACAGCTGGCTGCATCTTAGGCCACCCAAGACATTTCCACACCACCAGCTGGTATTTATATGTTCCAATGCATTGATTTTTTACTGTGGCTTTACAGTTCTGTTAACCTACATGAAGCTTTGGGGAAAAAAATTGGTTGAGAATAAATCCTTAGGATCAAAATAAAACAATCTAGATGGAATAACTAATTATATTTAAGGCAATGGTAACAGTAAGCTGGCCCTTTTCTTTAGTAAGTTCCTATACAGTAAAAAGTTTTAATTATAAAAAAACTATCAGAAAGTAGAATAGGTAGGTAGATGGTTAAAGAACAAGCAGAGTCTAATTATAATGATATGGCATTCAGCTCAGTAGGATGGTTCTTATGTCCTTTTCTGAAAAAAATTAATGACAATCCACCAAAAATGTGCACTTTCTGTGACTGGAAACAGATCCCTTTTAACGCTTATCTTCCATCTTCGTTAATATTCCTGTTTTCTTGCCCTGTTTATTCTTTCTTCTTGGCTTTGTTAGACTGAGTTCCTTGCACTTGGAGTCTTCTTTTGAGTTATAGAACAAATAAGACAAATTGGATTGTGATCTTGACTTCCAACAGCAGATGCTATCAGAGAATAAACTCTCCTGGCCAGTAGCAGATTATCATCCCTTGTTTTTCATGCTTGCAGCACACACAATGAAGTGTTCTATGAAAAGCACAGAGTGAAGAAAATCCACACTTCTTCCCACCTCTCTCTGGGGTAGCATGCAACCCAGCTCTGTCCCTAGAGTCCCTATATAGCAACTTTGTGTATTAAATAGCTATGGATTTTTTAAATAATTCAGACGTTTCTGAATTATAAAAATTATAATTATTTANCCTAAGTTTCTAGCTTTTTCTTTAAAAGCCAAAGGCTGCTGGTAATGTGAAGCCAGATCCTAGGCTTGTTTTGATAAGTATGGAAGAATAGTAATGGAGAGCAAACAGTAACATACCAAAATATACAGAAAGGCAGAATCCTAATTCACAACTGAATTTAAGAACTTAGATTAGGCAAATGGGGTCTTGCTTCAGAGGCATTCACATCACTTAGCTCTCTCCATCAGCTAATGAATGAAAACTGGGTTCTCATCTGGGCAGAGCTGTCTCACTAAGGGCCTACAGTTCATACTCAAGTTAAACACCTTACTTATGGTGACTGGACCCCATCCAAAATCACCTCAGTCAGGAACAGACAGCTCTAAATTAGCTGCACATCTCACTGATACATGTGAAGTAGAACACATCAGAGGAGAAAGGTGAAATTAATCTTACAATTAAAGTCTATATAATGGCTCAGTTCAGCAGGGAAATGTAGGTATTGCAGAGAGCCCACTAAGTTCTCATGGTCCCCCCCGAAAAAATCTAACAGCATTCAGGTGCTGCAGAAGCATGGAGGAGAGGGTGGAAACAGCACAGAAACATCATAATGCCTTTGCATATATAAAGGACAGAGCATACTTCAGATACTTCTTGCAGCACCAGACTCTGTGTCCCATAAAACAATACGATAGACTTGGTGAGAGATCACAGAAAAATAACAGAAGTGGAAATGTGGTCTTCTGAAGAGAAATTGGAAAGACAGAGGATTTTCCCCTCATACAAGAAGGAACGAGAGGCAAAATGGAAACATTATACAGATTAATGTTATCATATAAAACAGCACAGGGAAAGCAGATCAGAGGCTTCCACTCTGGCTCTGGAAGGAAAAACAACAAGGCATTCACTGAAATTAAAAGGTGGGCAAGTCAAAACTGATAAAAGGAAATACCTTTTTATATTACGTGTAATTAAATTGTGGAACTCAGTGCCAAAGGAAGTTGTTGAGACCAAAAACTTCACCAGATTCATCAAGAGATTGGATATTATATCAATATCATGGATATCCAGTTATCATAATTAAAGAAAATAAAACTTTTGGAAGAGATATTAAACCTAGTGCTTCAGGGCTTAAACTAGTCTCTCACAATTAGTGAGGAGGATCAGGAGATCTCTGTGGAGGCAGATTATTCTGCCTCTTCCTCCTGCAGGGTTCCTCTGTCGTTCTTTATAGCATCTGGTTCTGGTTATATCAGATTGAGTAACAGACAAAATGGTTCTCCAGTCCGATTTAGCCAAGGATTCCTCTGTACTTAACACTCCTCTGCAAGGAAGGTCTACACAGAAGTGGGTGTGGATATGTGTTAAAACTTTGTGTGTAAGTACAGCATGGGGTCACAGTTTGATCCTTAGTCACATGTGAAGGGTATGTAAACACACAATTGCATGCTTACAAGGGTTGATTGCTTTCCTGATTTTAGTGTGAGGTTTGCCCAGCACTTCAGGGTTTGTTATTCTGCACAAAGATGCAGAACAGTCTTAAGAGATAGATAAAGAAGTTTTATTTAACAGCAAGATAATCCAGGTGATATATCAACATGATTGTGGTGCCAAAATAACAAAACCCATGAAAAGAATAAAGCAATACACAGGACACTCTACGAAACATGTTTTGAAGCAGGTCATTAAAAAGATGCCTCTTTTCTCTATTTCTTCTCACCTTGGTTTAGTTTTGCTGAGTCTCAACACAAATTCTGATCCCCATCCTGGTGTGGGGGTCTTGGAACCTCAGCACACATATAGGCCAACCATGAGATAAGCAATTTAGAGACTTCTTTCCCCAGAGAGATATCCTGTCCACTATATGTAGGTTGAACTTAAAAATCAGCTGCAGGGAACTCCTTTAATCTAGGGCTGGCAAGAGGGAGATGCCACTATCATGGTTTGAGAAGACATACAGCAGTGGACTGCCAGTCAGTGGGAAAATACATCTTTAGTATTATTTGCAAGCACAAAATGGGAAAGAAAAAACTTTTGGAATTAATCCAGACATAATTTTTACCTTTTTTTGAACCAACAATAATTGACCTAGTTTTACTCCAAACAATAGCTGACCATTGTAAATGTAAGAGGTCTTTAAAAGCTGACTTTCCATCTCACCCACCCACCAAAAGCTCTTTCTTTCTTTGCAGAATTAAATTGCCTCAGTATAAAGAATTCATACTAGCTTTAGTTCTAGAACTCTGATCCTACATTTTTTTCCCATGAAGAATAATTCCTTGATCTGCTAACTTTGGCACTTCTCCTAATCCTTACAAGCATTCATTATCTATTTTGTTTGGTTGGGTTTTGAGCTACATTTGAAGATATTATTGGCAAGTACTTGTAAATATACAGTAGCCTAGGTAACCCCTTCTTTTGCGTTTACCTTCACGCACAGGGTTACTTTAAGCTGCCTTTGCCAGTGTGAGCAGAATTTAATAAAGTTCATAATTAGATATCTACTCCATTTGACCATCCTTGAAAGTAATTTCTTTAAAAAGAAGTAACTGAAGATACAAAATGAGAGCACTAAAGACAAAGGTTTTTTACCCTTTTAGTTGCTATTTTTGCGATTGTCCAGATGAATTTGAAGATATAATTATTCCCCCAGCTCAGACTTTTATACTCGAGTTTTTCATTATTTCATTTTGAAAGCATTCTGTCGATGACAGCTAGTTAGAAACTTTCTTCTACCTCTTCATAAAATATGGGCTTTTGAAAAAATTGATCCAAAAATTCAGGTTTTTGACAAGAGTGTTGTGACTAAAACATATTTCAAACTCCTCTTTGCTTAGTTTTAACTTTCAATGCCTTATTTAAGTTTATATAAATACCACAGGAATTCAGATTTCTATTCTTTACTCCCTTACACTCGTATTTTTCCCTTTTTTCTCATCTCATTTAAACCCCCTCCATCCCTATACACCCTACTGAAACAAGGGCAGAGGAGACAAACACTGTGTGAAAATTGTGGAAGGGAATGATTTCTGCACTTAGTTATGTCTCCCAAACAGAGAAATTCAAAATAATATGAGTGAGAAACTTATATTTGAGGTGATAAATAATAGCAATAGTAATAGCAATGCAAATCTACAGCCAAATAAATATATGAATATGTAATGGTGCAAGAATATTTAATTTTGAATATAAATTAATTTATACAGACTTCTCTGCAAGCCCCAAGCTTGCTTTCTGTGACCCAAGTATTACTGTCAAAAATGCAAAATCTTATCCTGGAGTGATTTTTTATAACTGACTCATAACCCAGTGAATATAGGGGTATTTTTAATGGAAATGCTGACACAGTTCCATCTATTCTAGCTCAGACTGTGCTACTCAGTTTCTTGTACATAAAACTCATTTAAATGCAGTGATGACAAGAGCTTGTGTTTTCACAAGCCCTATAAAGTTCAGTTCAAACAAATACCTGTTATCAGGCTATTCAAGAAAAGGAATGTGGGAGGGGGGGTTGTTTTAATGTTTTACTTAGTTTTGAAGTGGTTGAATGGTTCATCAACCCACTGAGTAGTTTCCTTAATCATTTTCTTTTTAATTAATAGACTTGTGAACAACCACAACTGCCTTGTGGAAACACTAAACAGATGACTAACTTGCAGTGAGCAATCTACTCAATACAGTCTGCCTTAATTTGAGCCATACATGCTGAAAAATAAAAGCATGGCAAGTATGCAGGTTATTGTACAGCTTTGTGTCTGCTTTAAGTTAAAACAAGTCCCTGGTGAGCAGAAAGCAGCAATCATAAAACTGAGAGGAACATTTTAGATTTATTGCCACCTGTTAGCATGACTTTGAGCTGTGTAAGGGACATGCATTATCAGCCAGGTTAGTGTCACAGTGCTGGTGCTGGTGGCCACCAGGGCTGCAGAAAGAAATGGTCAAGTGTCAGCTCTGTGGACCAGAGCAGACATTAGCGCCTGATTACAGGAAAGATAGCACACTATCACTGTGCTCCTTCTGTCCTGTTTCTGGATAGGAACCATCTACTGGGGGTTCATTAGAAACCAGCCTCGAGGCAAGCCAGCTCTGTAAACTACAGCTGTCTAATTGGTTTTGCTTGTGTGCACTGTCTTTGCTTTTATAATGGGCAAAAGCAACAGAGCCTTTCTAATTAGATTGTTAAACATAATAGCTGAATGGCACAGCAGTAAAGAATTTGCCCTAGTCTTTGTAATTCCAGAATAAGGCACAGCAAAGATCCAGGATTTTTCCAGCCCATTTCCCCCATCATCATATCCAATGGTAATGAGACTGGGTAGGTTTTTTTCCTTAAAATAATGCAAACGATTGTAGGCCTTGCTAAAATCCAAAATAAACGTCAAAACAGAATTCCAGGAGCAAACACATCTCTCCCTTTATTCTGTTGTCTCTGCTTTCATTTGCTTCAAATGCTGGGGCTATGCACTAATTGGTGTCTTTGTTGGCAGTGAACACAGGGGGGAAAAATGCACAGGCTTGGAAGATGAACTCTCCTCTCTGCCTGGAGGTGGTCCCCCTCAGCCAAGGCTGAAATGCACTGGTACAGTGGGGAAAGCTCAAAAATCATCATTTGCTGCACCTGTTTAATGTATTAAGAAAGGAATCTGGTCTGTCGGTTCAGCACCTTTCATAGGCTCTAAATTGATTCAGAAGGAATAAGAAAGCTTCACAAAGCCAGTTTTCTTCTCAGTGCCTTAGATTCAAGGTTCTTGATTCTTTTATAGGTCCTTGCTGGTTTTCACATAAGGACTTGTCAGCATGCTGAGCACATGTAGAAGGATGCAGAGAGGCCTCTGTTTCCATTTGCTTTCTGTAGAGTAATTTAATGCATATCCTCACAGACATGATGTGGATATTTGGAAGGATTCCTAATACAATTGGAGCTTTTCTCTTTTTTAACACTCACATTCTCTTTTCTTCTCACAATTCTATGCTGATGAAAGAGTCTCCATTGGATCCATAGGATAAATGGAGAAGTGGGCAAATAATCGAGTATCAAATAACTCTGCAATTTGTATTGAGTTTAAGGTTTAAGTCACTCTTGACAACATGGCAGTGAAATGCTAGCATATTTTACCAGTCTTCAAGTCATTCAGTGACTCTTTTGTCAGACACTCTTTTGATTTCCTGGTTAGAAAGTGGGAAAAGGAAAATGGTTTCATAGAATAACCAAACACGAACTTCCCCATAAGTGCTCTGCTTGAAAAGGTAAATTCTTCAGTACTCATGCAAAATATTACTTTTTTTTCTGGAATAGCACAGAAACTGATGTTTGAGAGGTATGAAAGATGCCATGGGAAATAGCAAACTATTCAATGTGCAACTGCAGTAAATAACCGCAAGAGGAACCAGCTGTGCAACTTTCATGTGGGTGTCTCAAAGGAAACAGAAAATTAATAACAAAAGATAAGTGCACTACACTGAGCCTTTAGCATGTATTGCTCTCTACTGCCTTAAGCCTTCAGAGTCAAAATGAATTTGATTTCTACACAGTGGCACTTCCTCATCTCTTAGGGTTGCACCTTGTTCTGCAGAATCTTCAGAACCAGAATTCTGAGAGGAATTGGTTGAACCTCATCTTGCACAGTTTCTTTCCATTTTGTCATGGTCACATTGCCCTGTTTTACCAGAAGCACTCACAGCAAATAAAACTTGTTTTGTTTCCAAATTTGGAGACTTTTTCCTTCTCTTTTATCTATAAAACATGAGTTTATATCACACAACTCTTTTTGTTCTCGGAAAATTGCAATGTTTAGGTAATAACTCTAAATGGTAAATACTGAAAAATTTTGGATTAATACACTAGAGGATCTGAAAAAGTAAGTTCTTTTCTGTAAGATTATTTCTGAATATGAGAATTACAAGTAGGTACTTCTAAGAAATTTACATTAATTCCTTATCTGCCTTTCCCCTGGCTCATCCAACTGTGATATAAGCATCATTTTAATAAGTAGATATGAGTCTATCACAAATGTATTCACCAACCAAGATCTCACCAGAATGGTAACACCTAATCCCAAAAATCAGGTTCCTAAGATCTCCATTAAAGTCCTTCTTCATAAAATGGGTTTGAGAGACCTTGGGGGGTCATTTGATGTTTTTTACTGTTACATGAGGTTGCTCATGGCTTTTTTTTTGGTCATATTTCAGTTATCTCTAGGGATGGAGGTTTCACAGCATCTCTAGGCAATTTGCACCAGTGTTAGACAATCCTCATGGTGAAATTTATTTCCTGATATCCAATATTTTCTTGTTTTGCATTTTGTGTCGTATTCCTTCTCATGATTTTGTTGTGCATCCCCAAGAGAAGACAGCATTAGGATCTGGCTTTGCCTTCTGTCCTTCAGACTGAGTAAATCAAGGTTTCCTAGATAGTCCTTGTACATCAAGGACTTAGCAGCTAATCAATCTCAGAAAATCCAGGTGATAGACTGGACTCGTTCCAGTACCTTGGGCCTAGTCTTGTCCTGGGGAGTTCAGAACTGGACATAGGTCTTCAGATGCAGTCTCAGAAGAATGGAAGAAAGAATATTCTATTGCCTCAGTTTGGAGACTCTGCTCTCACTAGTTCAAGTCATCCACCAGGACTCTTTGTTCACTTTTCAAAGCTGCCATCTCCCCAGCCTGTTCTGTTGCATGGGACTGTTCTATACCACATTGGAAGAATTTACACCTGCCCTCTTTGAACTTCATGAGTTTTCTGTAAGCCCACTTCTCCAGTGTACTGATGTCTTAAGTGTGTTTCTTCCTTATTCTAGTCACTGCTTGTAAGAGAGAAACTTGCCTTCCCGGTTTCCATGGCTGCTGGGGAAAACCTTCTATTAAAAGTAAGTGAAGAGTTTTCTCTTTAGAACCAGATGGTAACTTTCCAGGAAGTTCAATAAGACTTTGTCCAGGAAAGTCCCACCCTATCTGAAGCACAAACCCATAGCAAAGATTGAGGCAGGAACCAGGAGGACCTGTGTTGCCTATGTGATGCATTTGGTCTGCATGGTCTGAGGGGAATGTGTCTTAGTAAACACAGAGAGGACAGGAAAAAGAGAACTCTTCCCAAAGTGGCCAAAATTTAGAGAGCCACACACATCCTGGAACATGCATGAGCTATTAGACACTACTAGACAAGAGAAGAAAGCTGGCACCTGCTTTCACCTCTTTGGGCAGACATTCATCAAATGGGAGGAAAATGTGTTTAAAACCATCAGCTGCTACTGAAGAATTCTTGTTGATTGCCAAGGATCACCACAATTTAGCAGAGACCTTTTTACCGTAGAGTATAAAGCAGTCAGACCAGAACGCTTCATGTGGAAAATAAAGTTGGTATAAACAATAAACAAACAAATGCATTCTGCTCATTTACATAAGGCTTTATCACACAATTTATTGAAAATTTAAAAAAGGGAAAGAGAGAAAGAGAAGTTTAGCAGGACTGTTGTCAAGGACCTTCCAGCATCATGCTTTTTCATTAGAAAGTGCCAATTCTCAAGACCCAATAATTTTGTGGCACTGTGTTTTAATAAAACTCTGTAAAGAGATTTTCTGTACTTTATGAGACAACAGGTGATAGGTGACCTGATACTGTAGTGAGCAAATATTTTTCCGTAAGAGGCCCATGCAGAAGATAACTACTCAGCCTTGATTCAGGTTCTTTCTTCTTGATCCAATGATATGACGTGAAACAGGCCCAAAAGCAGACACAAATCCATTTGTTAGGGCACTCACCTACATTAAGTAGCCTTGATTCTTCACTGTGAATCAAACCAGACAAGAGCTTGGCTTTCCCCCAAAGGCTCTTCAGCAGATGCTTTAGGCAGAAGCCTACTGTTCTGGGTAAGATTCTCACAAATTCCAGAATTTCAAAGAGTGTTTCTACTTTACTTGTAAGTAAAATGTAACCATTGTTCTCTGGCCAGACCCAGACACAGATTCTGCCAAATTTATAGAAGACAACAAGGCTGGAATTCATCTCATTTAACCCCAAGCATGCTCTTAGTCCATGGAAAGAATTAGGCTTTTCTGAGGTGTGATACATCTGGTCTTTCTTAGATACCTTAGGTGAGACTTCTCTTACCAGATGTTCTTACGTCCAAGCTGGCCTCCCAAGCCAGTGGACCAAAAAAAGCAGCTCTAGAGTACAATTTGCTTCATTCTAGGGTAAATGTCTAAAATTATCTAAAATTGTTAGTTTCTTCCTACTAACTATAAGCAGAATAAAGAAGGACAAAACAGGGTTAAAAACCTTTCTCATAAATATCTGACACTGGATGCAATGAATTCTACCCTAAGAGGAAAAACTTTGTGTCCATTTTCATTTGAAGTTATGGCTCATATCCAGCTTTAATGAAGAGAGGGTGGAAACAAGAATTTAAGAGAAGTGTGGGTTTGCTTTCTTGGCTTTTGCAGGCTTTGGAAGAAAACCTATACTGTGTTCTTTCTCAGGTTATGTGCTGAAACATGTTGCTATGCTGTCAAAGATTAAATAATTAGTAGAACATGGTCAAGATCAAAAGGCTGTTCCATGTCATAGCTAATTTGAGAGTTAACACAAGTATGACAAGTAGTGATTCCTGCTGGTCCGATACCTGCTGTAGCCAACCACGTGGATTCAGAGTGAAATGTAATACACTCACATTGTGTTTTAATTCAAGTTGTCATAAGGTGTTAATTTAAGAACTGAATACATTTTTACCAGTCCTCATCTCCCAGTTACTATTAACATAAAAATGAATAATGGGCCTCTATTCTAAGCAAGAATAGTTAAACACCTGGCCAGCGACCTCTCAGACACCAGTTTCAAAAAAAGCATATGCAATAAAAAGCTTTATGCTGATTCTATGCACAGTTTATAGAAAGTAGTCTAACAATACTGTTACTGCATCTTGGCGGAGGGGGTGATTTTTTCCTTCTTTTGTTTCTTTCTTTTCTCTCTTTTTCTGTTCTTTTTATTCTTTCTTTCTCTCTTTCTTTCTTTCTCTCCATCTCTATCTCCATCTCTGTCCCTGTCTCACTCATATTTGGCATATTGAGGACATCCATCTATGTATTCTGTAAGAATCAGTATCTTTGTTATGCAGCAAACACAGAGAATGACTGATATAAAGAAGAATCATTTCATTTGGCATTATTCATAGATTTGAAAAGCAGAAAGCAAGAACATTGTATTACTCTGATGCAAAAAAAATCATTCATTCTGTGCCAGTGACTCATGCATCAATGCTTTGATGTGCATAAGCTGAAACATTCACCCCCAAATTAACCTCTGTATCTTGCTGTGATCTATCCACCTTCCATCTTAACCACAGAAGTTATTTGCATGGAATACTGTTCCTACACACTTCCCTATAAACACTTTTGAATCCACATGATATAAAATACAGTCTTCAACTTCTAAAGCCTGATTTAGAGGTTTCAGTTTCAGAGGGAGAACTGACATAGCCTGATGGCCAGAAGTGAGAAGAACTTTTAATTGCTGCAGCTTTATTAATCATCTTTGTATGCTGATTGTTTCGCTGCACCAGTGCTAACCAACATAGGAAGATCTGAACTGCAGGAATCACGAGTTCCACTACTAGGTGCATCAGGCTACACATGACTTTGAACTATTCAAGGTGAGAACATTGCACTTAGTTTTTCAGAGGCTGTCTTGTATCTCCTCTCTTTGCATAAAATTAAACTCTACCAGAAAAGTAGCAGGCTCTCATATCACCTAGAAAGAGTTGTTCACAGCTTTTCCTTCATCTTCTTCTCCATTTCAAAGCTGTAGGTCTCTTCTTTCTTCTATTTTAATTTTTTTAAATCCATCTTTTTTTTGTACTAGAAGGATCTTATAACTGCTTTAAACCTCTCTTTTCTTCCATATTCCTCTTAGATACTGTACTCTCTATCACATAGTCTTGATATATGACCTCAAGATCTTCCAATAGACTCCCTTTTTACCTTTGTTCCAGCAATGATTTCAGCTAAAATTCTGTTTAGGAATTTTTCATTAAATATTTTTTGGCCTCTAACAGATATAACAAATCTTCTACTTTTCATCATATTGTCCCAGTAGTGATTGAATGTAGCAGAGTCAGACCTGCATGATGCAAGACATTCTCTTTTATTAGCTGAACTGGGGAAAATATTAGATTTGGTTTGAATCTTGAAGGGCACTGAAGGTGAAATAAGACAACTTGCTTAAATGCCTTGTCTTACTCTCCAGCAAAATTCAAAACATTTTACATTTGTTAATAATTTTCTATGCTGTTTGAATCTGATGGTATGCCAGAGCATACAGACAAAAGAAGAAAAATGTCTGAAGGCCAAGAACATATTTCTGGTCAAAAGAAGAGATAGAAGAATCCACTTACCAACTACCACAACTTAGTGGTTAGGGTACTTGCCTACAAGGCTGGAGACCTTGATCAAGTCCCAGACTGATTTTTTTCTCACTCTGATTTACCAAAGAAAAACTCAAAGACCTTATGTCTGTTTGACCCTGGGACTGAGCCATTTGGAAACTTCAGTAAAGAAGAAAATGTTTGCATATCTCAAAATAGGAATGCTTTCAGACCCTTACATTGCTTTTGCTATTTTTTTCTTTTACATTTTAAAACATTACATGCATATTTATTTTGTAAACTGTGTCCTATTTGACATTAGTAAGATGTTCAATTTTCAGCACCCATAATGACAGCAAAACTTTTTCTGCCTTCCCAGATGAGCTTCAGTCACCTTCTTGTCTTCTCTACTGTGAATGC
The DNA here is from genome assembly GCA_013397055.1 of Pachycephala philippinensis. Taxonomy (NCBI): domain Eukaryota; kingdom Metazoa; phylum Chordata; class Aves; order Passeriformes; genus Pachycephala; species Pachycephala philippinensis. Next base: position 1,008,137 of record VWZT01006909.1, read on the forward strand.
AATGAATATTCAGAGTTTGGGGATTTCACTTTTACCTAGATGTCCTTTAGCTGTCTTCAGTTCAGGGCTGGCTTTTAACTGAGGTCCAAAGTTCACTGGACTTTACTGTGAGCTTTTTTTTGCTTGCAAATTTGATTATATTATTTTAAGGCACAATATCACAGAGGGTCCAGAGGAAGCTCCTCCATAGACATTCCTTTTTTACTCTTTCATATGTCGAGGTTCACATCTCATTTATGATGCATTTCCAATTCCAGTAGAGACAATGAAAGTAAAATTAAATTAGCTGTCAGTAAAAAGGATTCAGTATTTGCCAGAGACACTGCTGTGAAGGGCATCTGAACCATGATTTTCTTGGACAGCAGGCTTGAAGATGCTGTCCCAGATCACAGAGCAAGAAAACTATGCATATGTCATAGCCTTCTGCAGAAAGAATAACCTTTCAAACTCCTGTCAATTTAAAAAACCATGAACTTTATTTTGAAATCATAAGAAAGATCGGTATCACTGGAGTAACCTCAGTTCTTCTCTCTCTTATTCTAAGGATGGGAGATTTCTGTGAAGGGAAAAAGTAACAACATGACTACTGTTAATGTAGTGGCTTTTTTCAGTGAGAAAGTACATGGATATTCTCCAGTTTTGTAACTGTAACTCAGTTTTATGAACTTTATCATATAGTCATTGTCTTTATTGCATCTAGATAAATGGTTTTTGTGGGTTTTAACTTAGACATGGATGAATGATGGTCAAAAGTGAATGATGGTCAAAAGCAATGTGCTCTGTTCTCAGTTCTTCAATATCTGCTTGACTGAGGTCAGAATTGGCCTGTTTGGCCCCACTGACATTAACAGGACAAAGCACAGACCATGGTAACAGGACTGAGAGAATGGGCTCATTCTGCTCTGAAGTTTCTAGCACAGCTGTGTGGGGCAGAGGGAGAAGAGGGGAGTGGCAGTGGTGTCCCCTACCATGGCAGCTGTGCAGCAAAGTCCTCCTGGGTGGCCAGCAGGAGGACCAAGCTAGAGCATGGACACATGCGTGCCAGGAACAGGGCAAGGGGGCTGAGTGCCTGCTGAAGAGAAGCCTCTCTCTGTCCATGCCCTGTCAATAAGGAGGATTTAAAGGGTGGAGGGTGTGTAAAGGACTCTGCTTGCACTCACACCTGGGCTGCAAGAGAGTGCAGGAACGGGCAATGGGACTACAGGAGTATCCTAGAGCTGGGGAAAGTCCCCCAGGGCATGAAGGTGATGAACAACCCTTTTCCAAGCGAGCTGACAAGGGACACTGCCCAGAGCAAGAGGCTGCATGGAAGGCTTGGGTGGCCTAGGATTCCACCACAGCCCCCAGGGCTCAGTCCCTGTCCCACCAAGAGAGGCAATGGGGAAGGCTCTGGAAAGGCTGAAGCAGCAAACCACCTCCCCAGGCACGAGGAGCAGCCAGCTGTGCTGGGCCATAGCACATCCTCCAGCCTGCTCCTTGGGATCACCAGGTCCAGGCAGGAGAAGACAGAGCAGCCCAGCGCCCTGTGATGATTTCTTATCAGCATTATTATTTTAGAGAAAAATGTATAAACACCCATGTGCACACTTCATTATGAAGTATCATTTAGCAATCTATTCTCATACAAGTTTTCTTCCTCATGTGTAAGCTATTAAGTACAATTGTTTAAGGAAGCTGACTGGAGTCACTAAATATTCCTGTCATCTGCTTTTGGGGAGATTTTTTCCCTAGGCCTATAAGCACATATCAGAATTTACAGCATATACTACATATAGTCTTGGCAAATAGGACTATGGGGAAGAAATTCTAGTGCAATAAATCATTTCTGTTTTCCCTCTTGTTTTAGTGATAGCACTGACACAAATTACAAAGGAAATATGACTTCAAGTAAGCATTTCTGTGGTTCAAAATGCTATTTAAACACTTTCAGGTCACAGTAGGGAATGTATTTCAACGAGGATTTTGTTTTTGTGGTTGTGTGTGACTGTGCATTTGTGCACAAAAGTGTTTCTCTGTGGGAGTGGAAAGCCCATGGGGATGTTTTTTAATGCATTAGGTTGGGATTTATCACATCAAAAACTTGCTATGGAGACTTAGTCTTTTGTAATTGAAGTTAATCACTTGGTTTTATTTCACGAACTTTCATAATGCCTGTTTATAGGTAAATAGAGCCAGATTCTGAGAGGAGAAATTGTTTCTATTGCAAAATGTTTTGAAAAATATTAGAAACTAACTATATCTTTAATTTCTCTCTAGACTCTGTCACTTAATTTTCAACATAAAGCTGTTTTCTAACAAAAAATATTTTATCCATTGCATCACATTAGAGACTTCAACTCATCATCACACTTTCCTGTACTTGTTTGCACGCATGTTTACTTTAGTGCCTCAGTAACGTGGTTTCCCTGATTCCTTCAGGTCACTACTCATCTTCCAGCTTAGAACTTAGGTTTTCAACAATATTTCTTTACTCAAAACACAGATACATTTCTTTCCATATTGTCTTCGGTTTTAGTAACATCCATCAAAGCTAAATCAGAAGGCTACGCTCTTGGTGCATCTTGCACTGCTGTTCCAGGCTGCACAGGTTACTGGATACAGGGACATGGTATCACAGTCCAGCAAAACAACATCTGCTGGAGTGATTAGAATTACATCACTGCTGGTGGAGAAATGTTTGTAAAACCCTTTGAAGACGAAGAGTCATATTCACAGGATAATTGATGCAAAATTGTAACAAAATTACACAGAGTCTGTAATACCTTTTCTTCGATGCCAAATACCTTATCAAAATCCCCAACACATTCTTAGGAACATAGGTGTAAATGTGTCTATTTTGCAGAGACAGTTGAATACGAAGCACTGAAATCAGGAAGGTGGCCATTTCAGTTTGCAGAGCTTGGTTCAAGTGACAGAGGGTGGGTTCATACAGCTACATGCCCATGGTCATGTGTCACATTATTCTCTGTGCGTATCCAGTTCCCACAGAACACCACAGTGTGTGTGTAGGGACTTGCAAGGCACATTAAATGCAAGCAGCTCTTTGCAGGTCACATGGTGTGGTTTCTGGTTTTGATGTTATGTAAGCATGTAGCTGAACTGGGCAGAGGACCCCAGAGCTGGACTTTGCAATCCTCCGAAATGCAGCTCGCAGTCCTTGTGTACTGGCAGACACGAAGCTTGACCACCCAAGCACTGAGGACTGAAGCACAGTGAGGAGCTACAAATACAGGCTCCAGCTGGAGATCCAGATAAGCTTACATCACAGGAGAAGGAGCTGTTCTGAGAACAGTCGAAGCGCTGAAGTCCAGAGACAGCACTTATCAACAGCTGCCCAAAAAAGCAGAATAACACTCTTGTGTGCCATGAGGTTCAGATGATGTGCTTCCAGCCTCCAACCTTTGTGCGTGTGTGTGTGTGTGCTCACATTGCATTACTTCATTTAATGACTGAGGGAAAGGATGCCTGAAATTATGTTTTATTATCCTCTTCTATAGGAAAAAAAAATCAGAGATGGAAAAGAGAAAAAAGAAGTCTGTGTTGCTTTGGCCAGTGTTTACTGATCCCTCACATGTGACTTTCCTAAAATAAAATGCAGGTTCTTAACGATGGCCCTGGATACGACATGGTTATTGTAGAACCAATCCACTGTGAGCACAGTAATAGACTAGAATTTTCCCAGCTGCCATTTTCATTATCAGATAAGCAAGGCTTAATATCAGCAGAACACAAAACCTTAACACTTTCCTTGTACAATACCCTGCACAAAATCCCCAATCGTTTTTTATTTCTCACACCGGAAAACATTTATTAAATTTAATCTTCCCTCGTGTGGTGCAGCCACGATCTCAAGATGGGAATATAGGATTTACAAACAGTGTTGAGCCTTCCGGAAATCTACAGCACAGTTTGGAAGAAAAACCTATCGTCTTTCTAACTTCTAATATTCTCTTCTACTTAAATTTTTGTCTCCTTCAGGTACTCATGAGGTTTCAGTACTTGTCTAGTCCCAAATTTACTCATCAAAAATCCAAGTATTTTGTCTAAATTAACTATCTTGGAGGAAAGACTGGCATTTCCAGAAGAAAACTGCCTACTGAAACAATGTCCCTTCAAGTATAACAAACACTTGAGTAAGGTGCTTGCACTAAGGTCCTTATTTGGGATCTTAAAGATCTTGATTAAGTTCTTTGCCCTTCAGTTATAGAAGAGTTTTAGGGAACTAGTCATGCATAGCGTCAGGTGAGATGTGTGTTACCTTTCCACCCTCCTCCTGAGGTTGCAAGCAAACTTTCATAGTTTCTAAGCTTACACTGGCCAAATAATTCCTCAGACAATACTTCTTTTGCTTATTCCATTCCGCTTATATCTGAATTATTCACTGTGTTGCACTTTATAAACATTTACAGTTGATACGTGCTAAGGGAACAAATAACAGTTTGCCTGCTATGAATGTGGGCTTGGCTGCCAACTCCAATACCAGCAGTACAGAGAAAAAAATTCTTTACATGCCCCTTCAGGATATTGCAGGGAAATAAGTTATAGGTATGGGAACAACATTTTTCTGCTGAAAAGTAGTATTCAGTGCATAAGCAATTCACATGGCAGAGGAACTTAAAGCTAAAATAAAATGTTGCTTTAGGAAAAACTTTTATAGCAAACTTACAATACTTGTAGCTAATTTTTCCTCTAAATTTTTGTTGTCATAAAAAAATCCTTTCAACATTTTTTATATTAGAACTAATTTTATCAGGGAAAAAAACCAAACAGACATAGAACACTATAAAAAATATAATGCCTAAACAAGGAAGAAACTCGTGGAATTATGAAATGGTTAAAAAAATGTTTAAATTTTGGCTTTAATATTGGGGGAGAAGAAAATCTGTGTCAAAATTTCTTTGAAAAAAAATTGTTCAAGATTCTTTGAAATGCTTTGAAGACTGACAAAACACGTGAAGCAGATCCATGCACTTAGGATGACTGATGGTTTTTGGATTGAAACAACTGGTTTTTACTCAGTATCACAGCATTGCCATCTGGAATTATTAATCCGTAGCATCCCTTCACAGTTTTGACAAATGTAAGGGCAGATTCCCAGGCTAGAAAGCACCAGTGTGTCTCTGCAGCCCATTGGGACAGCCTCAGTCTTACCCTCAGAACATCTTTCCATGTGGGCTAATTATTACCGAGGAAGAGATAAACATCCTTGAGCCTGTAGTTAGATGAGACCAGTCCAGGAACTGGCAGCTACCACAGAGCAGCCAACACCTTGGGGTTTTCTAAGGCATAGTGGGAGACTTCTTTTATTCCCATCAGGCAAAGCTTCATTTTAAATCCCCACAAAATGGAATAAAGTCATATCCAGCATGCACATTGCTTATCTTAACTCAGTGTACAATTTGTACATATAGCTTCATATTCATCATGTCAGAGATGGTGGTGAGGACCAATACTAAGATCAATCTCAGACTTCTCAGTCTGAGCTCAACGATTAATTCTTGCAGCATAAAGGGATCTACAATGCAAGTCTCCTGAAAGCTACCTTGTAGTAACAAGCAGAACACTTAACAGATATCACTATCATTACAAGCAGGACAGGTATAAATCTCTTCCTAAGTCATTGGAGCAAATATCTTTCCTTGCTCCACTTCAGTCAGGCACTGCTTGCACCTGCAGAGACAGACAGCTGCCTTTGCAGCCCATGAAGAAATGTTTTCCTGTAATATTCTAGGTGGGATCCCTCCACTGAGGTCACAAAAGGAGTTTTCATCATGTCGTTCTTCTAAGACAGTGGAGATAAGCAACATACAAAAAGGGTCATAGCACCAGTATTCTGTTTCAGTCTACATGAAGTCACACCTGCCAAGGTGTCACTGATCTCCTTTCATTTATTTTTGAGCCCTTTTGCTGAGATACCAAAGCAGGACAGGTCAATATACAGAGCTACACATAAAGAGAAGGCAGCACGAGTTGAGAGAACACATCTTTCAAGAGCAAAGACACAAAAACCCTTCTTTCACCTTGATTTTTTTGTGGATCCCAGAACCCTGATGTTTTTATGGTCATGGACTTGGCCTGGGGGTTGAGTGCATATGCCAGTCCTGCAGGACAAGAGCACCTTTCTATTCCAACTTTCAAACACAGTCAGCACAAATTTTGCTCCATAGTACACCAGCTCCCCATACTCTAGCTAACTCATTGGAAGCAAACTGTGGAAGCCTTACACTGCCCTCGATGAAATGCTGAATACACAGCACAGCTGCCATCCTTGCACTCTCTGAGGATGTAGACTCCAGCCTCTTGCTTGGAGGTGGATATTTACACTATTCCAAAGCACTAAAGCAGTGTGAAGGATCTGGGATCTATGGTTGAGAGATACCAGCAGCTGTGTTTTCTTTGACTTTGGACTGTCCCAGCAATGAGGCTGCTTGATAATTTGCTTTAGAGCTGCGTTTTTAACTAGATCCACTTTTTTTTCTGAGAACACGGTAGTATTCTAAAAAAAATGACCTTGAAAATTGAAACTAAACTTCACAGAAATCTTCAAAATCTTGCTATTTTCTGCTGAGTACATCAGTGAAAATAAGATAACCTTCATTTTGGGCTGTGACTTTAAAAGATGCAGCCCAAAGTAGAAAATGATGTACTTATTACCCGACCTCTCTGGAAAATGAGCTACCAGGAAAAAAAAGCTACTTATGAGCCACAAAGTCCCTGCCTAAACACTCTTAGGGAGTTTGGACAGAAAGAGGCCTTCAGGGCTTGGCTGTGGAACATACACACACCTCCAGAAAGGAGAAAAACACATCAGGAAAAAGCATGTGAATTTTATGTAAATAATTATATTCGGTCTCCCGTGTTTGAACATTTATTCTAATGTGAAAGGCTTTCTTGAAGCAGAAAGTGACTACCTGGTGTGTTTTGGATCCTAACCCGAGGGAATGCACCCCCTCCCATCACACAGTAAAATCACATCCCTGCTGTTAATGGCTCCCTGCACAAAGAGTAAGAGCCTCTTGCACAGTCTCCTGTTGCACTGCAGGGAGAATTCGGGACTTGCACTCAAAAGCACATGAATTCTGTTCCAGAATCATGATCCTTTTTCAGCTGGCTGCTGCACTGATATAGTCACATTTGCTGTGTAACTGAAGTGTGCTGGAAAACTTCCCCAGTTTGATTATCCCTTCCAGAGATGGGGAAAGCATGCCTTTTTTTTTTTTT
>VWZT01006909.1:1015408-1062853 GCA_013397055.1 Pachycephala philippinensis
TTTTTTTTTTAACCAAGTTATCTTGTTTAATCAGGACTAAGTAAACATATTACACACTAATAATAAAATCACTGGAAATTCTCTACTTAATCTCCGTGATTTTTTTTAAAGGACCCAAACAAAGACCAGCAGGATCTCTAATCTTATGATCAACAAAGTTACATCACCAGCAGCCTCTGTTTTATCTGTTTACAGATCGGGCTAATGTTGTTAGAGGGTGGTGACATTAACTGTTACTGTATCAGTAGATAGTGCAATTGCATTAGGCAGCCCCAACTTTGCTGTCGCTTCTGGTTGCAATTGCTTAGAGGAAACTCCAGAGATTATTTTTAATACCACAAGACATTGTTGTGGCTAAGTTTGGGGCAGCAGATGACAGAGTTGCCACTGAAGATGCCACAGGAGCCTTTGGTGAAGCCTCCAGTCATGCAGGAGAAGCCCCCCAGCAGCAAACGCCTTTTGCCAGTGCACGACCTTCCTCTGGGCCAGGCAATCCCAGCTAACTCGGTATGGAGAGAGGAACCAGAGCCAAAGAGTTCAGTCTGCTCCCCGTTTCCTTGGACATGATGTCCCTCCAGCCAAAACTTGTTCCTCCACCTCACACTCTGCCTGGTTCCAGGGTACCCCTGGGTGCAGGCAGATAAGGATGCAACTGGCATTGCAGGAAGCCGACCAGCAGCCCACCGAGAAGGCACCCTGGGATGGGGGCTGCCTGCCATCTCAGCTGCTGCAGCGTCACCTTCCCTGCCCCTTCCGCGGGCTGTGTCCTGGAAAGAGCCGCAGCTGATTATCATCATGCCTCCCACAGAAGAGGGATGTGCTGGAAGGAGCATTACTCCAGCCAGCCTCCCACAGCTCCTTGCTTGAAGTTAAAAGCCCGATCTAACCCTTAACAAACACGAATAAAAGTGTTAGGGAAGGAATTTTAATTGGCCGACACTGTAAATGCTTTGAAGATGCTGTGTCATTATTGACTAACTTTCAGCACACCTGAGCCAGCCAGAGGGCAGTGATGTTAGTTCTGAACCCAGGATATTACTGTTACTGTGTCCTAGCACCCCACTGTTAAACTGCATCATCTCTTTTCGTTGATAGATGTGTTGTGCCTCACAGGGTCAATAAAATCTTGCCTTGCTTCTGCACTGAGTTTGCAGGGAGGGTTGGTGCTGGTTTCTCCTCATACCTCTGCCTGGCACCGTTCCACCACCAGCACATGGCTCACCCACATGCAATTTTGAGCACCCACAGAGCACAGCAGTGTAGATAACCACCCCTTCTATCCCACTCCTTCCCAGGAGTCCCCTCCCTGCCCTGAGCTGAGCAACATAGTGTGTTGTTTCTCCTCCATGCAGCTGCCAATGCAAAAAAACAAGTGGGAAACAAGGACAAGACAAGGAAGAAGAGCTCATTTTAACTGACATGAAGTCAGAAGTCATCCAAACAGGAACCTGAAAGGATGTACTGAGCCCAACAAAATGTTCCATATGGCGCTCAGGTTGTAAGTGTTTGTCAGACAAGGTAAGCTAAATTCATAAAGAGCTACTACACATCTTCATCACAGTGCTTTCCAGCAGACATGAGAACTGACTTTGTATCCTCTGCTGAAGGAAGTCAGAAACTCTATGTCTCAATCTTTTCAGGTGACCTAACTGTAAGATGTGGGGAGCTTTGCTCTTTTTTTTTCTTTAGAAAAGGTCCTTTTAATTAAAAATAAATGACATCTGATATTTAGGTGTCTGATGCCCTTTGGCTCCCATGTGATCACACTAAAATATTAGGAATACTTCCACTACAAAATACAACGTGTGATGAAGCCCAGAGGAAGAAACCTTGGAGGAGACAATTTTCTCCTTCCATAAGAATGTACACAACTAAGTCTAAAGTTTTTGCACAAAAGTAAATGAAATATTATTTATGGAAATTCTGCTGACATTGATAACTAAAAGCTTCACTGCTTTACGTTTTTGGTTTGCATTCTGCATCGTTCATGTGAAGCACCTTTTTAATGGTCGCTTTTAAACATCCGGGAGAAAACAACAAGCTTTAATTACACTCATTAGAAGTTCCTGAACAGTTCCTTTCAGCCTCCAAGAGAAAATTTCTTCTCTGCTTTTAAATCAGAGGTTAAAAATATTTGTGAATCATTTTTCCTCCCTTCTTCTGTCCTAGCTGTGTAGCCAGTGTCAGTATGCAGTATGTGTAACAGGGATAACCAGTGACAGAGGCAACTGCAGTGGGAAGAAGGGACTGCCTGGGCAGATGGACAGACATCCCTCCCATGCATGAGGGAAGGGTTCCAGCACCCCTGGCCCCACCAGTAGTCTGTCCCTGAGAGCAGCCCAATCCACATGAGGGCAACAGTTCCAAAACAGCACAAAAATAATTCTACCCTTATGAGAAAGTGTTTTCATTTGTACATGCAGGTTCCAGTGAGGGCTTTAGGACGCTAAGCCTATTCCTGCAAAGGTCAGTAGGCGTTATGTGTGCTACCCCGAGACACTGAAATGCCTGAGTAAAAATAGACTGTTGAATGAGAGACCTTCCAAAAATGAATTTTCTAATAGCTTTGATATTGTTGTCAGCACAGATTTCATGGATGAGCTGAAACCAGCCTGAACTTGCTGTGCCACCCAAGTTCATCAAAAACTGCAGGAGGAGCTTGGATGGGGAGGGTAGAAAGGCCCTAAAGGTGATTCCCACCACCTTTAAACCTAGACCAGTTGTCCAGAACAGCCTCAGTGGTCTCTTTGTGGTTTGCCATCATCTGGAAGAAATAATCTGAACCATCACAGTTCCCAGACATGAGACCATGCAAAATAGGTGAGAGACAAGTGTACAGAATCCAGTAACATCAGCCTGAGAAAGTTCAGGTTCGATGTTTCTTTCAGACAGGCACTTCACATACATCATGACCTTCAGAGACTGTAAACTCTTATCCTGTTGAGGTTATTTAAAATCAAAGGCCAGTGTGCCAGCAGCTGCACAAGTGAGGAATGCCTAAGAAAATAAATACCAGTTAGAGTGCTATTTAATGCTGTTAACTGCAGTGGGTGGAGGCTGGAGGGCAGTAGCTTTTAACAGGTTTTATTTGAAAGACTAACTCAGTGTGGTTGTCACGACAGTTGTCTTTGTGACTGAAGCTGTATTGCTAACAGATGGAAATCTGGCAGCTTTTTCTAATTTATGCAGATGCTTTGCAGAAGGAATTACCATCCTAAGTGATTCTAACATTAACCTTACACAAACCTTTCTCCACTATGTTAATAAACAGAACATTTTAAGGCTGTTCTGCTCAAAACAGTCAAAATGTTCAACCGTGCCTCCTTTTCAATCTCTTCTCTTACTCTTACAAGTTAGCTTTAAAATTCTTTTGCATAAAACCTCTTACTCAACTGAGAGTTGGATATGTAGCAAAAGTCAGCCTGGTGCTCAAAATACCCATTTTAATTATAAAATTACCTACCAGGTTGTGTCTTCATTAATGAGCTAAGCTTGTGGACGGTCTTGTTCTTGAAAACTGGCATTCAGTACAATAGCTAACAAGAATGATTTAACAAGAGAAGTATCTAAATTGGCAATCATTTAAAAGGACTGAATAATATTCTTAATAGCTGTGTAATGTTTCATCTTTTTGCTTTGATTGGCACTTTTTTAATTGTTAACACTCTTTTCAAACTGGCAACACGTTGCCTCATTCTAATCTGCAGTAAGCCCTACAGTATTACACACCAGTGCGAGTGCTAAACACGCTCAGGAACAACAAACCACTGAGATGTTTTGAGATATTTGGTGGATTTACTGGATCTCTGTTCTTTATAGCAGATTTTAGGAAATCAGGAGAACATATGCTTTGTTTTGTCTCTTGACAGTTTGAAAATGTGGGTGCTGTAGAGCTTATTGGTTAAAATTTATTTGTATAATCAATGCCCTGATCAGCTGAGTGAAAGGGATACGTGCTACTACAGCTATAGCTCTTTGAGATTACTGATGGTGTGCACCCACACTGTAGGTCACTTGAACAAAAGAGCATAACTTTTGAAACAGTTCCCTGTTTCCACATGTAAGACTTTGACCCTCACTGACTGAAGGCAGTAGTTATATAACTGTAAGGAACAGAGACTAAAACATGTGATATAGAGACATGCAGGCCATTGGAGCATTTCAGACAAGGAGTCAAAACTAGTTTTGATTTTTTTAACGGTATCTGCATGACTTATGGGCCATCTTTTAGGTCTAAGCATTCTAACTTGAACGAAGAAAGATACCTTCCCTTAAATAATGCACTCACCCTAGAAAGTAGAAGAAATAGATCCTAAGATTAGATGCCGTATTCAGGCAGGTCAGATCTTTCCACAGAGGCTTTCAAATGCCTTTTTTCTTTGGCCATTTTCTTTACAGGACACCAGACAATTCCTTTTGGAGACCTTTTCTATCATTAATTTAGGAATTAGGCACAAGTCAGTTTTCTCAAGAGGATGACCATCTTTTTTTTTCCCTGTATTTACAGAAAGCCTGAGTTACCTGCAATCCAGAATTCTCTACCTTTTCGGAGTGCACTCTGGTGGCAGCTTCAACAGTGCAGTAGCCTTCTCAGCAGCCCCAAAGCATGGACACACACTATGGGCAGAGAAGAGAAGTGAGTGTTGGTTGCAGTATAGGAAGAAACTTCCCAGGCATGTGGCTCAGGCTTCAGTGAAATGGCCTCAACTTCAGGCCTGGAAATCTCAGGCAGCTATTATGGAGAGGAGAGGACATGCACCAGTGGGGTATGTGTACTTACCTTCTGATGCTTTTTGGCCCAAAGCATGACCTTGTTTGCATATTAGTCTCTGTTCTTTTTCCCTAGCAATCAAGTGAAAAGAAGTCTCAAGTTGTGGTGACTAAACATGTCCTGGAACTACTTGTAAGTAAAAAATTTTCAGCTCCCTCCTGAGGGATCCATATAATTTTTCTGGATTATGTTTCTGAAGGGACCAGATCATTTGCTATTTCTAATTTATTTATACAGACTTCTCTGTCAGGATATGTCACCTGCAGAACATCAAGAAAAGGACAAATTTTCCCTTAAATCACTCAAAGTTTAACATTCAGTGTCCCAGACAACTTCTGCTTGACCTCTATAAAAAGGATACAGACATTCAGGTGGCAGAACAAGAGTTGTGTTCTGGGAAGGATGAAATAATGACTAGGAATGATGAAAAGGGGTGAGGACAGTCGCTCCCAATTCCTCTGACTGTGAAATGGCAACTCAGCAAAGGAAACAATCTCTGTTTGATCATAATCTTGTTTTTGTAGTTCTGGGTCTGAGAGATTGCAGGAGTGGTTTAGCAGTGCCCCAGCTTTGAATGGACAGGAGAGTGTAAGTGGCCACTTCTGAAACTCAGGGCATTTTGAAATAGAAAGGTCTTTCAGTTGCTTGACAAATGTTACGAGAGTCCAGAGGGTTAGACAATGTCAGGTGGGAAGTACCATTAGTCCCAAACAATTTTACAAGAAAACTAAACCATAAAACCCCAAATTCTGTGCATAAGTAATACTACACAATTGAGTCTAGTAAGCATTTATAGCACTTTGTGCCTCTGGCTTCTTGTGAACTAAAAAAGATCAAAGGCTGAGTGCCCTTAGCACTCAGTTAGACCTTCAAGAAGGGGTCCAATATCCCTCCTAGTTGATGACTGCCTCATAGGAAACACTGAGCAGCTTGAAGTATAGGGCCCTAAATGCATATTTGGCAGCCAGTTAACTTATAAAGTAGTATTTTTTTAATCAGCATTTGTTACAACCCCAATATAAACCGCAGGTAAAAGAAATCTCACGCATCTGGTCTAAATCTTGGTCATTAATTAATTAGCCTGTCAGCTTTATCACAATAAGAGGTCTTTAGAACAAGAGTTAACCTACTTTAGTTAACGAGTTACTGCTATTATTCATGTTTCTTGTATTTTTCCTTCAATAGGCTATTTAATGTACATTGCACTTACAAAATTCCATTACTCACATAGATAGCAATAGTGCATGATGTCTCCAGCTGTTTTCAACTTTTTTGACCTCTGTAAACACTGAGCTTTGAAATAGCTTATGTTAACTTCTTCTGAGAATAAGCTAATTCCTCAGCTGACTGATTCTAAGTCTTTTAAAGGCTGTAAGTATGTGGTCTCAAGTGAGCTTTACATTTCATATTTCATTGCAAAACAAAGCTAAAACTTACCTATCTTTAGTTAGAAAGCTGTAGATCAGTACATTTACAGCTGTAAATCCTTATAATATTTGTACTATCACAGGTTTCACACTCCATATTAAAAAGACATCTTTAAGATTTGCATTATACTAAGTAATTCACACTGCAAATTTCCACAAATGACAAAGTGCCCTGTCAGAGTACGTCAATATAATTTCTCTTGATTCTACAAAGGGAAACTGCAAACTCTCAGTGCCATATTCAAATAAACCTGCTGTAAATTTAAAAATATATGATGAATTTCTGTCAGACATATGCATTTCTCTCTTCAAACCCAATAAATAGAGACTGACAGAAGCAAACTTATGAATCAAATCCCATTCTTAATGATAGTCAAAACACTAGACCAAAGCCCATATTGTGGTCTGTTCTCCATTTTTTGACTAGTGTTTTTGTAGGATGCATTCATTTGAAAAATTATACTTTCTATTTATTCGAAGATTCAACAAAACTGAAGTAGCCATTTTAGGTCTGTGTGAACATGTAAATCCACCAGCATTTCTTCCTACAAACCGGTTTTAAACTGATGCAATTCCTTGTGCTGATTCACATACAGAGGACACCAACTCTTTATGGGCAGAACCTACCCTTGCACAGTGCAGCTGTGAAAGGACCTTCAGATGAACTCATAGAATCATACAGGGGTTAGGCTTGGAAGGAACCTTCATAATCATCTAGCTCAAACCTCCTGTCACGGGCAGGGACACCTTCCACTAGACCAAGTTTCTCAAAGCCCCATCCAAGCTGGCCTTGAACACCTCCAGGGATAGGGAGTCTACTGTCTCTCTGGGCAACCTGTTCCAGTGTCCCACCACCCTCTCTCACAGTAAAGAATTTCATCCTAATATCTGACCTGAACCTAGTCTCCTTCAGTTAAAGGCTGGAAAACACAAAGTAGTTGCAAGGAACATAATGTATGTCACAGGAAGTGGCAGGGGCAGAAGCTGTGTTTCAGCTTCCCAGAGGTTTGAGTGAAGGATCAAGGAATGGTAGATGGAAGACTGAAATTTGGCTTACACTCTAAGACATATGCACTACCTACGAAATGACTTCTCTCTTCTTATGTTTTCAGTGGCAGTTGTTTAGCAGACAAAACACAAACCAGCCTTGAAATACAGCTTTCCAAGACTTGCATTGGTTTTGTTCCTTTGAACATAGGCCTTGATAAGACAGTTGCAAAAGTGTTTTCTAAGAAAAGAATTTAGTGACTAGATTACACATCTTTGACAAATGCCTGAAAATGAAGGATTAATGCCAATTAATTTCAGCTAGAGTTTTCCAAAGTAATTTTTTCCCTGTCTGAAATCGTTATTTCATTTATTCAAGATAATTGACATTCAGTGTTTCCAGTGCCAGCCAGAATGACATTTAATGTCATGAGCTAACATTTTATAAATTGAACAAAAATTAGCAATGGCCCAGATTTTTCACATTAACCCATAGCAAAGAAGCACAGTACGTGACACCACACTGTTAGTTCTGATTAAGAAGTTGAATTTGGTCTGGTTTGGCCACATAATCCCAAGTCAGTAAACAGAGCTAAGGGGACTGTAAATTGAGGCTGAAAAGAAAGATGGAAATGGTAATGCCAGCATAAATCTTAATCGATATGAGGAACATACAAAGTCACAAATGTTACCCAGAAACGTAAGAATTAAGAGCATAATCCATTTATTTTAAAGTTGTTACTATAAAGCGAGTAACACCACCACTTGGAGTCTCACCCTGTGGTCTTAAAGGAAATCTTTTTCTTAAGGACACTTGATAGGGACATATGGCAGGACACTGCATTTGAAGCAACTCAAGTGTGGATCCAGCATCTCAAGCCCTTTCTACCTCAACCCGAGACACACCTGGAAGAAGTTATCACAGACCTCATGCAAATACTTTCAGGGGGATATAAACCTAGGCTTTGTTAAGGAATGTCTTCCTTCCATATCACCTTAAACATTTTCCTAATTTGGAGAAGAAACTATTACCCCCTTTTTCTTACTAGAAGAATTAATGGCTGATGGATTTCTTTTTCTCTGTACACCTAATTGCACAACTAGTCTGTTTGCCAGTAAGCTCTTCGATCCATTAATAAGACAGTTAATAATGTTAAAGCCCATTAACTCCCCCCAACGTTAATTCCCAGTGTGTCAATTTAAAGGTCAGAAGCAATTTTCCACCGCTATTTTATTTGTGCATTTGTATATAAGGATACAGACCTACCTAGTCTTCAGTCCTGCACTTTTGAATAAAGCATTTATATCCTTTCATTATTTGATCCAACCCTGTGTAAAACTAAGCAAATGCAAAACAAAGTCTCAACAGAATCACCATCATTCCAATAGTCTTCAGACAGTTTTTTTGCTTCCCCCCAATCCATTTTTGACAAATATATGTATGCATGTTTGTGGCTTGCATTTCTTTTTTTTACTATCGTTTTGTGGTTACTGATTAAGAAAAACAGAAAATCAGGGTTACCCAGCAATAGAAAAACTGGCATTTAGCCATGGCAGTATCAATTGAATCACCTGCCCTGGGGAGTCCTGTAAATTCATTGTGATGGTTGATCCTAACACAGAGAGCAGTTACACCTACTGCTGCTTGTGCAATCTAGGAGAATGCCTTGCTAAATTTAGCACAATGTTTATCCCTACTGTGCCTATATGTTCTGATTAACCTGCCTGTTGTCCTTCTCCAACCCAACAATCAGCTAAAGCAACTGATTTTTCTAGTGTGAGGCAAAACTAAACTAAAAGATTTTTTTCAGCAGCTGTCAGCTGAAATAATTTGTAAAATTTTCCAATCCAGTTTAGAAATCTGTGAATCACCTAACTTCTAATTTATTTTCTTCAGTAGAAGAGCCTAAAATGATAGTCTGTTCATCCAGTTTCCTCATCTATTTATGTAAAGGCCCTGGTACTTGCATGTATGTATCTTCTTCATAAAATGGTGACCTTCTTGAAGGAATGTAAGGAATTAAGTACTTCCACTACATGCATAAAATGGCAATAACCTAGGCACCAAAGTCTGAGGTTGCTGTGTTTCCTAGCACATCCTGACATTTCACTCACCTTAATCAAAAGCATTTTAACCTTTTAAATCTATTTACTATCACCTTTTCCTACTGAGGGTATCAATTACAGCATCATTTGCTCTCTACCAAGCAAGCATACCAAACTCACCTAATTTGAGATAGTTCCTTCCTGAGAAAGCAGTGTGGAAAAACTTTTCTACTGACTTCCGTAAGTCCTGGCTGACATATAGCCATCAGACAGGTAAAATAAATGTGCTGTTTGGGAGGATGCAGTAACAATAGCAAGAAGGGGAGAAGCAGAAGCCAGTGCTCGTTACTGGTATAAGTAATACTAATCAAAAGTTGTGAGTATTATGGGCATTCAACAGCAGACGGAGCAGCAGCACTGTCTTTTCCACTGAAGATCTTCAGCACCTCCTGAGCTAAACCAGTGACTTAAAAGTCACAGGCACCACATTCACTGCAGATTTGTGAGTCATTTGGACTGCTGTGTTTTTAGCACACCTGAAGGATCTCATTTGGCTTGGTACAGAGCCACCAGAAGGTGCTCCAAACAAAAACATTAAGAACATTTAATAGTTGGTAACTATTGTTAATCAAGATTCAAAGGAATAAGGTTATTTCTCTGATTAAAATAACGCAAGTAATTGTTGTGAAGGTTTAGACAGGTGATGTTAATTATGTGGACGTCTAAGAAGGAATTATCTTCTTGCAAAGACTAAGGAACTAGCTCGCATATTGTGTATCACCACAGCTGCAAATTTATCCTCCACATATTATATCTGCTACTCCTGCATAATAATGCCATAAACATCTTGGTACATTTAATCTAGATTCTGACTACAGGTCCTTGCCAGAAAGAGCTGTAAACATAAAAATTCCCCCGCAACCCCCATGAGAAAAGAAACACAATTGTGCCAGAACAGATTTTTATTTGCAAAAATTGCCTGGCTGACTGTGCAAAGAATATGGGATTGTCGTATGGCTTTGTAAGGAGTGGAGAGAAGGTGCTCTCAGGTAATGGCAGAGTGAAAGAATCACCCTGCAAGGAGCTTGTTAACACAGATGCTGAAGAAGCTCTGGCAAATGCAAAGGTTCAGGGGAGGGAGTTGAGGTCAGAGCAATGGAAAAGATTTTTCAGCACCACAGTGGATTGACTGGGAGTTGTGGGAGATCAGGAGGAGGGAGCAGGAAGGAGGGTGCAAATATTAGGAGAGGAAGCTAGCTGATTCATGCATTAATGACTCTGTATTTGGAAATGAGGGGGAGATGAACTTGGAGATGTGAAAAAAGAGCTACTAAGGTAGAAGAGGGGCCTGGATGTGAAGGGAGAAGGGAAGCAAAATCAAGGAACACTGCTGTAAGTAATCATGTTACGCACAGAGGATTGTTATAACAATGGTGAGAGAGGATAAAATTGTTCCTGGGTTCGTTCTCCCACAGAGGCCAGTGGAAATCCTTGGTCCTCTGCATATAGGCAAGTGCCAAGAGGAAAGTAATTTGCAAATGGCATAATCATACGCTGCTCTCTGGGAGGAAGAAGTTGAATTTTGGATGGGGCTACAGTTGTCTTCCAGCAAGTGGACAGGAATTAGTCTGGCAGGAATAACCAGGAGCCTGAGGAGGTGCTGCTCAATGATGCAATAGCCAGGTCTGAAGGAAGGCCTCTGTAGCTGTTTTGAGAGGTGTGTGATCATTGCAGGCCTGCACTGCTGCAGGAAGCTGAGATCTCTCACAACAAATGCCACTGAAAAATGTGTGGTGCTAACACAGCTGCTCGTAAAACTGGTAGGGTGTTGCTTGGAACTTGAAAATTGAAGTAGCAGCTGAGGCTGTCAAATTGGAGACTTACCACTTTTAAACTGATACAGGTCCCTTCCTATTGGAAGTTTTCATTCTGAACTTTAATACTTATTTTAACAAAGTTATGGTTAAAAGAAACATCACAGTAATAATCTTTCTAAGGCTTACCACAGGATGGAAGTGGTTCATCAAGACATGTTTCATAACAATCACATCTATAGGGTCATCACAAAATACGTCCAGAAATTTTGTATGAGAAGTGCTCTATTCAAACAGCCCCAAGAAGAAAGAGGTCACCTTTTAAGCCAAATTTCCACCTCCCCAGAGAGGTAATGTTGAAAACAGGACCTGCCTTGAATACAGTTCTGGGGTTTGTAGCCTTCTTTTCACTGAAATATTGACTGGAAGTTGAAAACTACCCATTAAAAATCTGTTAATTTACATGAAGATTGGGTTTTATTTTGGATAGTTTAGAAATGGTGATTTATATTAACGGAGTCAGTGCTTAGGGGAGTGTGTAAGGTGTGTGTTTCTGACATCCTGCTTGTTACAGAATGTATTTTTTATTTTTCAGCTTATAAATGAAAAAACATTAAAAATTCTCATTCAAAGTAGCTCATGTTACCTTTCAGAGAAAAGAAAACAAACAAAAAACACCAGCCTCTCCTGAAACTTGGATGATTCTTTCCAATGACCTTTGAAAGTTTTCCAATCTCTCATTTTGTACCTCCTCAGCTGTGTGAAGATATAATTAATAAAACCCTGTCATCGGGAGCTTCCTATTAAATTAAATAATTTCACAGAGTTTTCTCTCCATTTAATTCTGTTTAGCTGAATGTTTACTGATGAGTCAATTAGCCACTGCTTTGTTTGTTCAACTTAATGTCATCACATCACCATGAGATCAGCACAGCAAACATTTGTCAACAACAGCATTGTCACGTCTGGCTGGCTGCTACAGGCTGGCCTCAGGCTGGCCACATCCAGGGCTCCGGCTGGTCAGTGAGTGGCCTTGGCCAGGCTGCCATGTGCCATGGGGAACTCCTGTGCTGCAGGGGGGCAGAAAGTATTTTTCAATCATTGGTGAGGATCATCCCTCCTCATGGTGCAACCCCTCAAGCAGAAAATAAGGAGATGGACCAGTTTGCAAAGGCAGCCATGACAACAAACCAAGGGCAAGTGAGCTGGTGTCTGCAGCTGGAACGGACCCTGTTTTTGGTGATGGCAGTCACTGCAAGAAGTTACCTTTCTAAAGCAATGGCAATTATTAGGGAGCAAAGTAGTAGATATACCAATGGATATCAGCATACCAGCCCAGAAGATTTTAATTATGTTGATATACCTGGTCAAGCACAACGGCATCTGATTATTTTTTGTGCATTGAGTGTTGCTACCATAGACTCAGATATTCTGGAGCTGAACAGAAGATGGTAAATGCATGTCAGGGTCACTCAAACCTAGTGACTGAATTAATTCATTAAGCACATCTGCTAGGCTATGCGTTCAGAGATTTTTTTTCCCAAACATCTATAAATGGACACAGTCCAGCTCAAGGTATACTTAAATGTATCAGCAAGTGATATGTTTCAGAGGGGTTTTTTTGCTCAGTGAAGATAAGGTCCTTTCACAGAGATGCTGAAAATCTAAATCATTCTCGAGGAGTGCCTGTTGCCTTTCATGGCTTAAACAAGGAAGACAAGTGGTCTCCTAACAAAGATACTTCATCAAGGGAGGCTGGATGTGACTGGAGCATAGGCTTGTGACTTGCCTCTTTAAAAAGAGTTCAATTTTCCTCCTCTCTGCAATCCTCTTAAAACCTAGCCATCCACCCCCAGTTTCCAGCAAGGGCATAAGTCGATAAATAAGATCTTTCAGGGGAAATAAAAATTTGTGTTGATAACCAGTCATAAAGGATATGGAAGCTAACAAGAAGAGGTCAGTCCACAAATCCTGTGATTTAGCAAAGTGAGGAGAGAACCAAGCCGTTGCGCAGCACCCACTACATGGTCTGTGTCCTCCATGTGGCACAGGCTCTAGGTCCTAATAATATTCTGGCACTGACGCTTATTAACAGTGCAATTTCAATAATCAGCATATTTTGTCAAATAATTGGTAGGCTGATGGTTATAAGAGGTGACACTGCCAATATCTCATAAAGGCTGAAAGAAATATTTCCCATTTCCACGCTGCATAAACAAAGCATGCCAGACAACCTCAGGAATGCTAATGATCTCCAGTACTTTAGTATATTAAGTATTCATCAATTGAGCACAGACCACAACAATGTTTTGAGAGTCCTTAAACACATGAGAAACACATGAGAAATGATGTAAAGTTTATATGAGCTCATATAATCTTGGTTGGTTATACAGCCAAGCACAAGATCACAGAAATAAGGTCATGTGTACCATATCTCTCCTACTAGAAGCTTGTGCCCTACATTATATTTGCTGGTGCCACATCCAGCCCAGATTTAATTGACTCAAGCAATGAGTCATCCACTTCTTCCCCTATGGCATTATTCCCCAATCTAACAGATTACATTGTTGGGATTTTTTTTCCTTGGTAATCAGACTTCACTGTCCTTAATTTCATCCCATTATATAACACCTCACACTTATGCTGTAACTGCCATCCAAAAGCTTTGCAAGTGTTAATTGAGTTTCATAACAGCCCCCCCATGAAATAAATGAGTTCTGAGTCAGAGATGCAAAAACCTGAGTTACTTGCCACAGGCCACATGCGGGATCATATCGAGCACAGCTGGGTCTGTGTCATTGACTGGGAGCTGTTTGCTTGCAATTTGTGCAATAACCAAGACATAGGAACTCTTTTCCAGGATGCAGCCCTGTCCTCTCCTACCAGTGTCTGTCTGCACTGTGAAAAACTGTTTACTTCATTAATATTTGTGTCTTTTAAATATTCACATGTGTATCTTTCCCTAGTCATAATTTTTATACTGTTGATATTTTCTCTATCTATAAATAAACCAAGGCTTTTATTATGTGGCTCTTTTCTCATGACTCTCTGATCTGGAGACATGTCTTTGCAGATTATGTGCCCAGAATGATACTCTGTGGAGTTTATGGAGATAAATCATGCCGTGACTTAGCCTCCCAGGCTGTGACACCACACAAGAGGCACAATCCAGATGGCTGCCCCAGACGGTCAGCTGAGACACAGTAGCTCACTGTGCATGTGCTGTTACCCCATTGTGAAGCAAAGTAACAGGGGTTCACGTGAGTCACCATCAACTGACCTTGTTTTTCCACGCAGTGCAGCGATGTATCTCGCTCTGTTACCACATCTGAAATGAAGGACCCTGACTAACAGCTGGGGGACAGGAACCTCTACAGGCCAGCACAGGCCTTGTGCCTGACAAACCCTTAATTTTCTTTAATTAATGCATTTGGGTTTAAAATACACAATTAGAAATGGCATTTTATTGCATATATCACTGTAGCATCTCAGGTTTCTAATTGAAGCAACTCAGGCAATATTCTAGATCATAATGCAAAAGCAGGCAAGAGCTAGAAATATTCTGGCTGCTTTGAAAACTAATGTATTTGGTTGTACCTTCTCTTGCTGAACATAATTTCTTTCTAAGTATTTATCTTCAATTTGCTTACTAGATTTTGGGTGATATTTATCTGATAACTGTTTTTCTAAATCAGATTTAATCATATTGCTCATTTGTGTTTTTACAACATCTTCCTATCAGATTATTTTCTACCACCTTTCTGCTATTTCCCCTGCTTTTGCTAGCATTTCTTAATGAATTGTAAAGTAGAGTGCATGGTGGAGATTCCTGCCATGTAAAATTCAAGATGCTTTAACATGGCAGAAATGAATGTCTTCAAAAATATTTTAGGTGGTGAATGACTCAACTTTTTTTGTGTGTGTTCTGCTACATACAACATAGGGGTCATAATGCATGCAAGAGATTTTTCTACAAGGAAGTTTTGGTACAGTATCTTCCCTGAAATTATCTTTATGCAGTACTCATCCCTTGTCCACCCTGCCAGCAAAAGCAAACCCACAATAAGGAAAACTAGCAGTCCTTCCCTGCCTGGGAAAAAGAACCCTGGAAAACGGAAAAAATCTTTCTTTCCCTAGAAAAACAATCAAAGAGCTCAGGATATGAACTAGTGGTTGTCTCACCTGCACAAAACAATGGGTGTTTCTGAGCTATTTACCTAACTTTGAAATTGCTTTCGAAAAGGCTCACAAAAACTGAGGCTAACACCTTCCATTAGCCAGCCCTGCAGCTCACAGATCTCACCAAAAAAATGTGCTACTTGTGCATAATTAAAGGATCTGCAAACTACCAGTCAAGATAAAAAGATCAAGGGCTATCATAAATCATGCTGCCTCATGGGATGAGCTCACCAGCAGCAGAAAAAGATGTGTTTTCTTTCTGTGAGGATTACTTGCTCTGGTATGGAATAGGAGTTTGACAATCTCCTCTCCAGTAGCTCTACTTGAGGACACAATGAAGTCTTTTTTCTAGGACAGCTCCTGTGTCCAAAAATGCTGTCAAAATTATTTGCCTGTCTGGTCTGATATTTAGCGAGGGACCACACAGAGCAGAACAAGTGTGGAATTTTATTTATTTACTCCACGAGAAAGTGTTTATGGATCAACACTAAATTTTTTTCATGGAAATATGTCAACTCAGATAAAGTTTTTTGGCAGGAAGCTTTCCTACTGTACAGAACCCAAGCTAGAAAGACCTGGGAAAGTGCAGAGGTCTTAACCTGATGGAAACAGAGAATTCAGTATCTGTCTTGTCTATATATTTTGCCACAGAAAGCAGTTGTAATTAGCAGGCCCAAGCCATGTCATTGGCACCTATATTGTCATTTTTTTAAGAAGATGTCAAAAGAAATTAACTTTTTTTCCCCCCTTTCTTTCTTATTTTCTTTCTGTATGAAGGTTTTGGGATGATCACAGTGTGGAGCATTGTGAAGGCTGCAAAATAGTTCTTGCTTTCTTTTTGGTCCTAATGTTATTTTTTCTTAGGACCCTGTGTAGTCTCAGGGAATCTGGAAGCAAAACATAATGTTGATTAAAAGTCTTGAGCTCAAGTTCTATCCCAGACTCACCATTTATAAACTGTTTTCATGTCAATAAATAATCTTTCTAACTTGTTGACAGAGAAAGCAAGCAAACCTTTTCCCTGCTAATGTTATCCTTTTTGAGCAGTTTTTGTTTTGACCTTTTTTGTAAAATTTTCCTTTCAGTTGTTCTAACAGTTTTAATGAACCTCCAAAAATTGGACTCTCTCTTCTAGTAAATACACAAAAGGTTAAAAACTCTTCCTGAACTGTTAGTCTCATAAATCAGCACAATTCAGCAGCGGGAAATCCAGGAAGTTTCCATGCATCCCACATTTGTCAGTTATCAGTCTCATTCCTCTGTGGATTTTTTTTTTTCAGTCCATTAGATTGTGTAGGCAGAGAGTGTGCAGGAAGGGCAAATAAGGTAGACAGGATGCTTTGACTCATTCAACCTGTGCAGGGCAATTGTCCTGTGACTGTAGCAATCTTTTATCCCCCTCGCTTGAGCTCATGCCTTCCCCCACTATAGAAGAGCTTTAAAATAGGTTCCATGCAGCAGCTATCTAAGAGCCCGTTGGGATTAATCCCCTTCCAACACCAGAGGGAATGCAGTTGCTGCCGCTAATTATGACTGCTCATAGGTAATCTCTAGTAATTCTCATCTGGAAAATCTGAGTTTCTCCATAAGAGCCAAATTCGTACATATTGAAAAGTAAAATCAATGCACAAGTCAAAGCTGAGAAGGGCCAGGTGGGTGTCACTGAAGGTCATTTTTGCACCTCTCCTACTGGTTTTTGCCACACACACACATGCAAGACAATACACGTGAATTACAGTGCTTGTAACGCCTAATCCTGCAGTCTCCAGCTACTGTGAGCTCCCAGGGAAGCATTAAACTGCCTCAACATAGGCTTCTCATGCCATTTCAGATGCTGCAGAGTATGTGGCATGACCTTCAGCTGTGGCTTTAGATGGGTGTGAATCTCCCATTGATCCCCAAGTCCCTTCTACCAGCTCGGTGTAAGTGGCTGAGCTACTGTAGAGCATCTGAAACGTTCTGAGCAGACTGTATTTTGGCAACGGGTGGAGCCCCTGCTCCCTGTGTTGCAAGCTATGGAAAACGTGTTTTTTCACTTTCACAAGAATCCCCAAGTGTGAAACGACAAGAATGAGGCAAAATCTCACCAGAGTCTTGTTTACTTTTGCAGCTGTGACAGAGGTTTTGTGCACTGTATTTCAGCAGGACACCCTTTGCTGCACATGTCCTGGGGTGGCCATAACACCAGGGTACAGGCCTTCCACAAAATTGCTTGCTGTCCAGGGTTGCCTTTACATCCACTGTCAAACTTTTCAGCAGCTACTCTTTAAAGCAAAAACACCCTCTGTGCTTACTGTGGGCTGGAAGTGCAGCCTGGGACATCTATTCCTTGGGAGCTAATGCACCAATATGTCCTGCCTGGGACTGCAGAGGGATGTGGTCCACAGTACGTGAGGCTGTGGGGGCTCTTCTGAGGAGAAGAGGATGCCACAAGTGCTGCACACCTCCCTGCAGCACCAGGAGAACAGCTCCCCACTAAATCAATCTGCTGTCCTGCAAGTGGAGCTGTGGGAGCCACAGGGGGAAATTCTCACCTAGCAGGCTTTCAAACAAAGGTACAATCCCAGCTCCTTTATTATCAAAGTGGGAGTGGACATAATACAAAGTTCTTCAGCTTTAAAAAAAAGAAAAAAAATTACAAAATCATATTCACCCTTTTTCTTCCCCATACTTTCATCTGGTGGAAAATCTGATATAAAAGGGATTGTGCACTTCGGAAAATCTGGCTAGTGTGTCAGTTTAGTATAAAAAAGAGTGGAGAACAAAAAAGCCAAGCTCCCATGCTCATGATGAGCCTCAAGGGAGCTTAATTAAAGGTGATGGTGAAAGAAAGGTAAGCAGTTAAGACCCTGCACCAGACAGGATATACTGAGCCAGACTACTCAATACCTGTAAAGACAATGTTTTTCCCTTGCTCCCATCAGTCTTTCCTTCCTCAATCCCTGCTCTCTGATGAAGGTGAGGGGTACAGCAGGGGAGGAGGTAAATGGCAGGCAGTGATGCCATTTCTTAAGTCCTGTTTCCTGGTTAATTGCTCTTCCAAAATTTTTATTTCACTCTGCTTATCTTTTCTTTCATATCAGGAATCTGACCCAGAACTTGCCTGCCACTTACCAAAAATTAATAGAAAAGGAAAGAAAGAAAGAAATCCTGTGTAGACAGGGTCATGTTCCAGTGAACTCATTCTAAACATAACTTTTTCATTTCAGCAATCCTGCTCTGGCAGCATCTGAATTCCCTGCCCAGCTGGTGGCTAAGGCTTAATGCCTCTATTCCCACCACTCTCCAGCCCTATAAAATAAAATCTCTATGGCATACAGCTATGAGATAACAGTCTCTGTGGGGCTGAGACTTTTCGTCTAGGGCTGAACAATTAACTTGCCATCATTCTTCTGTGCCTCCTGCCATTCCTTTTCTCTACTGTCTGATACAGAAATTTGCATTTGCTCTCCATCTTCACACTGCTGCACTGAAATCTGTCTCAGGCCACCATCAGCTGCCTATGGGTCCTCCATAACCATTCACCAGAGGGACCAGGATACAACTATCCCTGCCTGCTCTGGAAGGAGGGCGAGCAGCCCACAGATGAAGAAATCCATCAAGACAAGAGGCAGCAGCCTTGAAGACCTTGTTTAAAACAGATTTTCTGTGCTTTGACTAATGCTGGTTTGGGGAACTGCAGAACAGCATAATATGACTGTGAGCTCATTACAACTGGTGGAGATGAAATTGTTTGGATGTGATGAAACTGGGGGTGAGGGGATGTGGTCAGTTCTTCTTTTTATTAGAAACTATAGGCTTTTTTCCCTTATCCATAAAGGAGTTGATAGCTTAATTTTGGATTTACAAATCATTAACATACAGGGCACGGAGTCAAGACTATTCCTGGTACAGGATTTTTGCATGACCTTGATAAGTTACTCTAATGGGATCATGCTGGTGCTCAGCAACTCTGAAAATCAGGCCACAGAGGTGCCTAAATATGGATGAGATGCCCACGTTTCAAATGCTGAACCTACCCACTTTGCCCTTCCATTTCCCTACTTACAAGAAATCAAGCTAATAACATTTTATCAGGCTCAATACTTTCCTGAGGAAAGAAACTGCAGTGACTGGCATAAATTTCTAGCAACAGTACATTAATTCATTTTTTAGAGGCCACTTAGGATAGTAAGATGAAGGTGCTATAAAAATGAAAAATATGTCACAAAATTTTTCTTCACTGTTCAGTTATATAGTTTATACTTACAAATGTATGTATCAGATCTCTATCTCACTAAATTCAGAATCCACGAAGTGTTTCAAAGTAAACAGATTAATATTAGCTTCTTTACCTGACAAAAAAATATTATTATCTGCAATGCAAAAATGAATGAGAAACATATGGATGTTACAGAGAGCAACTTCCATTTGGAAGGTGTGCTCAAAGCCTCACATTAATGAAATGTCATAGGCTTTCTAAAAGTTATGGATCATAAGTTTCTGACACAGAAGGTTACTTTGCTTTGGACTTCATATGATGGATAAAGATGAATTAATCACTGGAGTAGAAGTTGGTCGTTGCCTAGGAACCAATGATCATGACCTCATTGCATTCAACATACCCAAACAAAGGATAGCCCCAAAGAATACAGTATATGTGATGCTTCAGAATGGCTGCTTCCAAAAATCTAGAGGAAACTCTGAATTACATTAGCTGAAAGAGAAATATTTTAAAGAAACTATGCTTATATAACTTTCTGCAGTGATATTTTTGCCACTGATGCTAATTTTTTATGAACTTGCTGATGATAATAATGTATCAAAGGACTGGAAGATATTTAGTTAGTAAAAAACAAATTAAAAACACAAGCAGAAATACGGATAACTACAGATTGACTGGTTTAACATTATATCCCAGCAAAATAATGGAAAAAGTAATATGTGCTTCAGAATTAACTGATGTCAATCAAGTAGCTGCTGTAAAACAAACGAAAACCTAAACAGGTCGTAGTCTTTCAGACTACAAAGTCAGATGGCAAAGGTTATTTTAAAAAGTGATTTATTTGGGAATATTTTAAATCATTCAAAGCAATAAAACATAATATTCTGATTAAAAATAGCACTGTTCACCTCTGGAGCACTTATTTAATGGATCTAAGAAATGACCAAATAACAGTTCTTGAGTACTGATAGGGAAAACTTGGTGAAAGGCTGTGTTACTAGTGGGATTATTTAAGGATTGTTACTATGTCTTATATTGGTCAATATTATTATATTAATCAGAAGCAATAAGAACAAATTTGGTGCTCACCTACAGATTAATGAAAAAATATAACGGGATGGGGACCTGACATTTGTTTAGAGCAATCCATCTGTTCAATAAACTCTGATCTACTGAAAGAAAATATATTTTACTACAGAGCAGAACAATAAATCTCCTAACTGCTACTAAAAGATGTTGCTATGACACTTGACTTTGCTGCATATTGCTGTTATTTGGAAAGTTGTTACAGAGTAGGGATCAGATTTTAGTTTTCCTTTCTTTGTCCTCTGTCCCTAAGCCTCTCTGGTAAGAGAGCAGGCACTGGACTGGCTAAAATTTCCATTTCTTCAAGCACAGCTGTCCTTATATTTTAAACTGAAAATCATTTGTTTTGGGTCAAGGAACAGATATGGTTCAAGCAATGGCTAACTGGTTCAAATAAACAGGAGATCAGACTAGATTTCTAGCTGTTCCTTCTCGTCCCAAAATCTCATCAATCACAAACAGCTTAATGCATAAGATGTTCAGCGAGGCAGTATCTAAGGACCTTGCTTCAGTGTATTTGTTGTATAAGAGAAAGCAGTATCTTCACCCCAAAGCCTGACACAAGGGACTGTTCTGCTCCTGCACAGAGCCAGCGTGTGTGCCAGTAACCTTGAATTTCTTAAATTTCTTCAAAATACTCATAGTTTTGCTTTTCTTTTCACCCGCAATTCATAAAACTTAGTTGGAATTTGAATCCTAAAAGAAACATATTTAGTATTTGAGGTTGCCATTAAAAACTAGATGCAAAAAAAAAGGAAAGATTTCCTCCTCTTGAGATGGCACATCTGCTCAGTAAGCTTGCACTACACTTACTGGCTTTGTTCTTTTCCCTCCCAGTAACTGCCCCTGTGAAGACACCTGTGAAGACAAGTCAGACAGAGCTGCATTAAATGGACATTAACGATGTGTATTGCCAATTCTCAAATCCAGATCGTGTCAGGAAAAAACAGAAAGGAGGGCCTGAAAACCAAGGTTCACCATGAAAAAAATAGCCAAAATGGGCCAAGCCAGCATATGTAAGGGATCTACCTCACAGAAAATACGGTGGTAACACTGAAACTTTTAAAATAGTCAAAACAGGAAAAAAGAGTTCAGCTTAAGTGTAATCATGCCACAGGAGTTTTCTGAATAGTTCTTGGATCAATTCTTGTGGTGCTGCTTAGAGTAATGTCAGAGCTTGCTGGTCATCTTCCAGAGAACTGACCAGCTGCCTGCTATCAGCACAGCACCACTCGTATACTCGTCTTTTGCTCTTCATCACAAATTTGACTGCTTCTCCTTTAAAAGCTCTTTCCTCCTAAACAGCGGAGATCCTGGGTTTGTGCAGTTATGCTAAGAACAGCCATTTTATTAACAAGTACTTGACCTGTTGCACACACTTACAACAATATGAATTCTGAAGTATTTCAAATTAATTATTCTTAATTATAACACTTCTAATATGTTAGTAAAAAAATATACAACTATGTTATGTTATATTCTGATTACTATATAATAGTACCTAGAAATAACATTTACATTGAACATGCATCGTCTGTGGAAAAGCAGCATTCATTTTGCACCGTTTAAAATCATGTCACACTGCTACAGCACACTGAGAACCTGGTGTTGAAAATGGATAAAGGTAGACATGTGACCAGAAGTCCTGAAGCACAGGAGAGAAAAATGGTTACAAGGAAGGGGAAGGACCTCAAGAAATCCATTTGGACACACTATGTCTGTCTCTTGCCAACCTTGTGCTTTGAGAAGTCACTGGAAAGTTGAGCACCAAGACAGCAAACACAAAGGCATACCTACACCTGCCCAGTCTTATTGCACCCGGCTCATCTGCACTTGGAGTCACTGAGCAATGCCAGTGTGAAAGGCACCGTGTTATTTCAGCACTTACCTATATAAGACTAAAGAATTTAAGAAATAGTAGAGTGTCATGACAGGAAACTCACTGTGAACAAAATGCCCGTCATTTCTGTGAATTATTTATCAAATCAGTCACTATATTAAAAGAGAAAAAAAGAACTGAAAACCTGGATAACAGCAAAGACAATGCTTCTGACAATAATTGTCAGTGGATAAACGCATATCCTGTGGATGAAGTCCTGCCTTCACTAACTGTGACAGCAGAACTTTTATCTGAGCTCTTTCGGGACACTAAATAGTTACAGTGCAAAGAAATGAGCCATAGAGAACTATAAGGGGTTCAGAAAGAAATTGAAAGCTAAAACAGTGAAAAATAAGCAGGAAAGACACAAAAATGAGTGTGGTTGACTTGGATTTTTACCAAAAAATACCCCCCTACATACCCCCTTCACTCTCCAAGGAAAGAAGTGGGAATCATTTTTTTAGTGTAATTGTATTCTTATGTATCTATTTCATTCTACTGCCTTTCAAACACCCTGTGACCCACTGTAGAACTCCTGCACATCAGCACACTTTTATGTGTCTGAATTGAGGACTTTTCATGCAAATAAATGATTTACACCCATGGAGTACTGGAAAGAAGTCACAGAGAGAGATGGATTCACAGGAGGAGTATCTACAGGAGCAGCAGCACCTCTCCACACCACCCCTCACCCTGTCTGTGGCACCTGCTGCTGCTCTGGCACCACAGCACAGTCGTGGCCTCATCACCCCCTCAGTCTGAGCAGGGCAATGTACCCATAGATCCTACCTGAAACGAGATGCTGCATCTCTTATACTCCACAACACTAAAAAAGATACACAGGTGACAGGCAATAAATGCAGTTGCTTCATTCCAGCAAAAGGTGTTGCTCTGCCTCAAATACTCTTGGACCTCCCAATGTTCAGCTGGTACATTTTATACTTTTTCTTAAATAAAACTATTTTTTCACTTAAGTTTAGCAAGAAAGCAAGGGAGGGCGATTTTTTACAGTCATGGTTTGCAAACAGTACCAGAAAAAACTCAGTGGAGCTGCAAGTACACCCTGAAACTGGAGATAATTTACTGGGCTATTTCCCTACAAAATAAACTGTTTACAATATTTTATGAAACACCCACACCAGTGTCCATGAAAATAGAATGCTGTATTTATGAGGCAATCCTTATGCGAGGTGGTATAATCTTAGCACCTTACACTTGAATTCTACTAAAAATATGTTGCATTGTCATCAGGGAAGAATTAGAGTTAAAAAAAAGTAAGATTACAGTCTGGAAGACTGGATAGTACTGAAGAGCTGAGAATCAGGCAAGGAGTTACAGCACATTATTCTCTGGTGGTCCATGCTGTACAGCTAAAAGGCTACATCAGCTGCCCAGTCTGTTGCCTGTTTGTCCAGCCCAGCACACACAGGCTGCCTTCTCTCCCCTGCCCTCACTCTGCCAGGCTCCTGTAGCCCTTGAAACTCTGAAGCAGCTACAAAGATGGTATCAGGAAGCAGGGCACACGTGTCAGGCTCAGCGAGTCCCTACAAAACCCTTGGAGTCACAGTTCTACCTGGTTCCCCCACTGGACTGCAAATGCAACTGGCAGAAGTCCAAGGGAAGTGCCTGCTGCACGCCGGCAGCGAGGTGATGCGTTCCCCTGTGTCAGATTTTTGGAACACAGTAGTAGCGGCTGAAAATAGTCAGAAGGCTTTAAGTATGTGCACAATCATCAGAAAGCGAAGGGAGAGAGCCTCCACTAATGAGAGAGAAGGTAAATAGAGCCTGAGAAACTGGAAACATTCTTTGGTTTGGCTTACAGCAGGGAAAGAAAAATCTTAAAAAGCATTGTGCAGAGCACGAAGAGAGGCCATTAATCACAGGAAATGCACTTCCTCAAGTACAGTAGGAACATGCGAGAGCCTGTCATTTTTCAGACCATTACTCAAAAGATTTCCATAATTTTAGAATATGCTGATCCTCAAGATCCAGGTGACCTGACATGGCAGCAGAGTGACTGACTTGACAAGGATGGCAAAGAGCTTTGTTAGCCTGAAGAAAAACATAAGTCCTAGGCTTTGGAAACCTACAACAAATTTGACACAGGTGCCCCACCTGGCTTGGCAACAATAGCCCTTCCCAAATACCCAGCTGGCCACATGCATGAGATACATGACCTAGGAACTTGCTAAACTGTAAAAGGGTGTCCCTTCTTGGCACTTTCCAAATGACCCATCAAGTCCTAGAATGGATATACCCTGCTATGGCAATTGTTAAAAAAACTATAGAAATATTTCAGAATCAGTGGGTAAATTGTCATGCCTTTTTCGACATCTGAAAAGAGTAATTTATTTAAACTTGAAAAGTATCTCTCTCTGCCTTGACTTTAGAACAAGAGCCAGGTACAGTATTTGTATTGTACAACCAGTGCTGGGCTGTAAACTGGGAATTCTATGGGTCTGTGGGAGCTGGAAAAAATTATCTCTGCTGACAATCACGTATCAGGGATTCACAGGTTTTAAAAATAACAATTTCACACAAAGCATGCTGGTTTAGTAGGAATACCAGGCCCTTATTTGTCAGTTCGCCACATTTGCTAATATCATCCATGCAAAGGACTTCAACAAATTCAATCTTCATACCCCATTGAATTGAGGTAAATTCACTCTAAAACAAAAATCCTTCACCAGATTCCCAACACGGTGAGAAAAAAACTCCAACAAGCATCAAGGAACGGGTCCAGAGAAGTTTTTTCTTCTCTGTGGATTTGCCTCTAACTATAGGTAGCAATCATATTTGTTCCCACATTTTTGGATTATATTTCTCTGTTAAAACTGCAACAGACCTGTTCTGCTGGAAAAACAGTAGGAGGGAAAGTATTTCCAAGAAGCTGTACCAATTAAAATGAGCCAATGCACAGTGCATGGAGGCATGCTGGCAGGAGCTGGGCTGTTTCTCTGTGACACCAGCCATCGGTGAGGCTCACCGCTCTCCTCTGTAGCCCTGTGGCTCCGTCCTCCCGTCGGCATCGGCTGTGTGCTGCTGCCTCCCCGCCAGCACGGCTTTCTGTGGCTGCCCAATTGCCTAAACGAAGGCAAGGGAAATTACAGGGGAGAGCCATCAGCTCCCTATGGAACCCGAAAATGCTTTTCCATGTTTATAGCACTAACACCTTTGTAAAATCCCAGGTACAGAGTGGATGACAAAATCTCGGGTTTGAAATGAGCAGGCAGAGTTAAGGGAAGTGCTTTTTAAACTGCTGCCACAAACATTATTGACAGCTAAGTGACACTGGAAATACAAAAGCAGGGAGAGCACAGTGGAGCCCGTTAGCTTAACTCTTCATTGGAGCACATTTAATGGGACTTTCTGTTCAGCCATGTGAACTTTGAAATACCTAAGTTCAAATTTCACCTTCAGACTTCCCATCTGTTCTTATTTCATCCTCAGACTTTCCATCTGCTCCCATCTAGGCCTTCCTAATGCCATGCCCAGTCAGACGGTATGGTTTTACCAGGTGCTTCTGTCTTGGAAATTTTATGGCATATAAGAAACAATAAAAATTTATGTTGTACATGTTACTTGTGCTAATTAATTCCATTGCACAACAATGTTTTTTAAATGATATTGTCCAGAAAGCCTGTTAAAATCTACTGTAGACAAGTATGGCAATATTTTATAGCTCCTGATGCCAGATGGGTTTGGAGTTCAGACATTTGCGCTAATGCATTTTGCACTTAGGTGCTGTGCTGGGAAAAATCGACTCCCAGTGACAAAGAGTTAACATTAAAATGTTGGTGTTAGCTAGGGGCAGCGAATGCAAGGTGGAGGTGTGTTTTTCTGTGCTAATTTTTTGCTGGAAATCAGAATATGATAAGCTGTTATTGTGCCATTTTACAAATTTTATATAAAGTGAAAGATGTTATTTTGTATTACTAATATGTAAATATTTTCACGTCTGGAAGAGCAAGAATGTGCTGGCTAACAACCAAAGATGTGCTGGATAAAATCCCCTCCACCTGTTCAGAGGGCCATTGTGCTAGAAAAAGAAGATTGTTAAAAAACCAGTGTTAAGTCCCGTATCATAGCAAGTCTAGTAAGAATAATTAGTGTTTTAAAGAAAGAGTCACTATCCAAGGGCATTCCTATAGCTTCTTACTTCAAATCACTGAATTCAAAGCCGAGAGATATTCTGAACTCTGAGTGCAAACAGTGGGTTACACAGTGGGGCTTGTTTTGGACAGGGTTTTTTTGTTTGCTTGTTTGTTCCACTAGACTGGGTAAATAAGGCTTCATGCCAAGCAAGAGTTTCCTTCCCTTGATTTTTCTCCCTCCCAACCACTCTGGTGGCTGTGCCTCCTATACAGGAGGAATCCAGAATGAGCTCAGGGATTTCACATTTGAACCCAAGTGCTGTTAGATATCAGACAACAAGGGTTTCCCCCCCAACTGCAGATTCAAAAGCAACGTCCTGAAAAAGGCTCTGTCATCTCCATCACCGCAGGAAGCTCCCTGATGGCCAAACAGAATTTGTTTTTAAGTGGCAGCTCCATCAACATCACATCACGAGGGTTAAAAGGTGCAGAGTTGATGGGGGAATGGCTCTCAGCAACAAAAA
Source organism: Pachycephala philippinensis (assembly GCA_013397055.1). Taxonomy (NCBI): domain Eukaryota; kingdom Metazoa; phylum Chordata; class Aves; order Passeriformes; genus Pachycephala; species Pachycephala philippinensis. Next base: position 1,042,420 of record VWZT01006909.1, read on the forward strand.
TGGAAAGAGCAGCTTGTCTCATTTTCTTCAGTAAAAGAGATGCTCTGGAAGGAGGACAGGGAAAGGACAGACTGCAGTATCTATTCAAGTGAACATAAAGCTTGGATATTATCTTGTCTAACAATTTTTGGAAGCTGACAAACAGTTACAATTAATGCTCAGAGATTAAAACAGGAAATTGTATCATTGTGAGAAAGGGCATTTACAATAATGCTGTGATTCAAGAATACTTTTGTGAATAGAAGAAATAAGCAGAGTTTCCTGCTATTTGTGCTTTTATAATATGTCATGCTTATAAATCCCCACACAGCTGTGGGTATTTGTCATGATAATCACGAATCTTCGTACTTTACTCAAATTTTAGTGCATGTGATTTTTTCCTGCAAATGATGCTAGCACTGAAATTATCCTTATACTTTTTTCCATATTATTTTGTTTTTAAAGCAAATAATCTCATTTCTAGGGAGAAGAGATGATACCTGCGTGAATTATTGACTAATTGTGATGCACAAGTAGAAACTATAGAGATACAATAACATCTTACAAGCAACCCACAGACTAAAATCTGTTTTCATAAACTATTCAATGAATATTTATGCATGGAAAATATATTCATGAACAGGAAAAAAAGGCTAAATTTGCAATTAATATTTGTGGTGAATAATTTTGATTTATGAATGGGGACATTTTGTTCAAGGTTGCTAATTATCAGTTTGTTTGCATGGCTGCGAAACAGATTATTCTAGCACAAAATGGGAAAACAAGTGAATAGTCAATGCTTCCATAAGTTTTGAAGTTCTTTATCTATTTTTTTGAACTTCTACAGCTTCTTAGATAACATCCGATTACCTAGTTGCAAGTAAGCATCTTTCTGAAACCAACACATTGTTTAACCACTAGTAATATGTTCATGATCCATTACTATTTTACTCATTGTTTCAGTAATCATGAGGCTGAAGGACTTTGAAAATTAGTTATAGGATATGGACCCTTTATTTTTTGACTGGTTTGGGAACACATCCCAGTTCCATAGTAGCCAAAATTGCTACCATTGTTGGTCAACCATTAAGATGCAGCACGTGAAAATGAGTTTGTGGTCAAATGCAGGCATCCCTCACACACTGTAAATAAATATATTGCCAACTTGTCATGAGTATATTGTGGAATTACTCCCAGAGAAGGTGGTGAAAATTCCATCAGGTTAAATGTACCATTGAAGTATCCACTGGCAAAAACAAGAGACAATATATTCCCAGGAGCAAAGAGTTTCCACACAAACAGCAAAGGGTTGGAGAAACCTGGTGTGTCCATTGCTGTGAGTTTGCTATTTGTTAGAAGCAGATTAATCTGAATGGGAACCTAATACCAAGGCTACTCTTTTTTCTTTTCTTTCTTTTTATTTTAAAAAAAACATGTGTGAGTTCTCAATATGAGGTTGTCCCGGATGCTCTAAAAATGCCTAAGTCCCACTGCAGTTTAATTGCATTTTGTCACAAAGAGACAGTAAAAGCCAAGCAGGTGCCCTCAGATTCCTGTCATCCTTTTTGATAAAGGGTCATTCGCACTGTCCTTGCCATTTTCCTTCAGACTTTGCTAGGGGTTACTTCATTTTTACTCTGACCCACACACGTCTCCTCCCTCCATCTCTATGGCAAGCAGCTGACACGTCTCTGTGCCCTCTTCCATCCCAAAACAAACAAGATTAAAAGATCTGACTTTCTGACATGAGGTCTGGCTTTGTCCATGTGTAGGAAGAAGACTGATATTTATACTCACGTCATAAAATATTAAATTTTCACACAGGAAATCAAAGTCTTGGAAAGTACAGGCACACAGTGAAACTGCCTAAAATAAGTCATTCTCTTGTTTTGTGTCTTCTAGCTTCCCTGCTTTGAGCTTGAAAATATCAAATTTGTGAATGCAAGTGGACACATGAGGGAAAGGAGGCAGCTAGTGTGTTTGGGTAGAAAAGAAGGCTACCATGGTCCATTTGGGGCTACCTAAAAGAAGTCCCACAGGTAGCAGAGCTCTGATGAAGCCTCCCAGCCATCAACTGCCAACAGTTCAGGTCCATGCCAAGTGGGTTCATAAAGAACAGTTCATTGGTCAAAACAATGAAAAAACCCAAAACCATAAACACAGATTTGATTACACTCTCTCAGGGCCCAGAGAAAAATTGTCTTCAAATTCAAAGAAGATTCTTTCTGACAAAGCACCATTGAAAGAAGCTAAGGCAGAACAAAATGAGAGCCTGTGCTGATCAGGCTGGTTGTGTGCTTGTGCTTGTGCTGCCCTGGACCTTTTTCTCCTTTATGAAAATGTTAAGAAATGTATACCTTTCTCCAACATGAGGCAAGAGGCATTCCAAATTATACAGTCTCCTTGAACTGAATTTTCTTCTTCCAGCCACATCTAATGATCATGGGATACTTTAAAATATTTTCAAAGGTTCATCAATTACTTGGACAAGTCCTTTTGCTTATTCTTCTGTAGCTTCCATAAAGCAAAAGAAAAATATACTTGTATTTTTGTATAGTTTTAATCCTTGACACCCTCAATCTTTTCTTTTTTCCTCCAAGCAGTAATTATTCCCTGGGAAACACTTTCAGTTTAGAGAATATCTTGATCACTAACACGATGTCAATATATTACAGTACTTGATTCAAAATTAATCTAGCAGGAGATATATCAACTCAAATTAGCCTTTACTGCATTTTTAATTCAGTACAAAGACGTTCCTGGAATCAAACAAACCATCAGAATTTTAATATTTCACATTGGCTCTCCGAGACTGAGAAGTGAGGTGAAAAATGCATCAACATTGTTCTTTGTTACCACTGTATGTTGTATAAGAATGATGGATAGAGTCTGGATGATGGCAGTTCTTTTATAAAAAAATACATTCTTGGTGGTGATGGTTTTATTCCTGCTTTCTTTTTTTATAAATAGAAGTAATTCACTTCTTTCTTTTTCTTGGAGGATTTTTGCAGCTGTGGCTCCCTGAGGGACCTGCAATCTGATCATCCTTCAGCACTGACCACTTCCAGTTTGCCAGATAAAGTCTAACAAGCTTCCTAGATCATCATGGACTTGTAGATCTGTGTTAGGCTTTAGCTGGGAATTAACTGCTTTGGTTTCATCAACTACAGTAAGGATGACTTTCTCCTTAACCTTCTGTTCTCCGTTTTTGAACTACTTCAAACGTTTGACATGAATAAATCATGATTGTAGGAGCGTCCTGGGTAAATAACTGGTTGGGAGAGATTGTTAATTTGGCTGATAAAGTGAGGCAAAAACCCCTTAGATTCTCTTAAAATAAGTTATAACAAATAAGTTTTTCTTATTGAAGAAAAGATTGGATCTCCAGGGGTTGCAGGGGCACAGCTGCTTCATCGTGGTCTACACCACAAGCTGCAGAGGAATCTCAGCTCCAATGTCTAGAGCACCTGCTGCTCCTCCTTCTTCACTGACCTTGGTGTCTGCATAGTTGTTCTTCTCACATGTTCTCACTCTGCTCTTCTTTGGCTGAAAAAAACCTGTGCCACAACTTTTGTTTTTCTTTCTTCTTAAATATGTTATCTCAGAGGCGTTACCACCATCTCTAATTGGCCAAGCCTTGGCCAGCGGCACATCCGTCTTTGGACCCTCCAGGGATTGGTTCTGCTGGACATGGTAGAAACTTCTAGCAGCTTCTGACAGAAGCCACTCCTATAGTCCCCGCCCCCGCTACCAAAACCAGGCCATGCAAAAACAATACAAGCTGTAATCATGAATATGGGAAAGAGAAATTCGGAACAGAAAAAGATTTGGATGGTTCCTTCAGCTAGTGCAATTTTGAGCTCTGACACCCCACACTGTGTCTCCTAGACAAGGCTGACAAGGGCAGGCAAAGTTTCTTCACTTTGGAAAACCAGTCCCCATGAAAATTTACTGTCTTTTGCACCTGTATGAACCCAAAGAAAATAAAATACACACAGATGAGAGCCATTCACCCACTTGCTATTATTCACCTCCTGCTTTCTTAGATAAAGGTCTATCCTTGAATTTTCCTCAAGAGACGGGGGACCAACAAACAGCAAGGACTTCTCACTCATGTGAGCTACCAGATCTTATGCAACCAACAAACTACCTATTTCCATGAGCCAGTGGGGTCAAGAATGAGGTACCATTGGCACAATAGTCAGAAGGCAAATTATTCCATGCTTTTTGGTATTAATTAACACTAACATCTCATTCCAACGTGCCAGCACTACTGGTCTTTCAAGAGGGTATATGATTGACCCATTACAACCCAACTCAAGTGCACATTTAAAGCTACAAAGACCAGGAATATGTTGCTATTCATCCCAGGATGAATAGAAATTATACCTGAGTGCAAGCAGAAACTCCTTGCTTCTTCTTGGTTAACACATGCCTTTCTCTTTCCTATTGGAAATGAATAACACAGTTCCCAGACTCTGACACTGGCTCCTAATCCTGCCTCCACCTGTATTTTGGCAAGATTTATGTTCATAGAGTAATGTATTCAAAGGTTGTGTAACATAAGTCATAATTTTTTTATGCCATTACATCTATTTGTTTTGCTCTATCCATGACCCCTGCATATATTCCCTAACTACCTCCTCATATCTCTGTGAATTTTCAAACTTTTCCAAGAACCACAGAAATTGTTTTCTGTGCTTGCTGAATAGTAAAAGTCTTTCTTCCCCCAGAAGCGTTTCAGACTGCCATTCCTTGAGTCTTCAAGACATTTTTTTTTCTCCCTCAGGACTCAGAAATTGCCTACTGGAAGTTTTCTCTGACTCTTAGAAATGGGCAACCTCACTGAACCCAGATATCAAGTCCTAAGCCTCAGAGATCCTATTAATCCCTTTGTAACTGAATAATAAATTCCTAGATGGTCTAAAGGATTTAGTGGAGGTATGTGCTGCGTCCAGAATCTTAACTAAGCTTTAGGGATGAGGGAGAATCCTGTTTCCAGAAAAGAGCCAATTTGTACACTCCACAAAAATCCAGAGGAGAGATTTGCAGGACTGTAGAAAGTCCAACCTTCATAACAATAGTTAAACTCAGTGCTCTGGCACTTTCCAAATTAGTTTTCACTAACTGCTGAGGCCTTTCTTAACTTTCTGTCTGTGTTCCACTCCTGCCTCAAATCCCTACTCCTGGTGCGCCTTGACTTCTCACCTCAGTCCTGCCTTGAGTACTTCTTCAGTCATAGGAACTTTTTCTACCCTGAGCTATAATACCATTGCACCTCTTAGAGAATCTAAATTCTCAAGCAAGTTCAGAAGTCCTTCTTGTGACCAGATAGGCAGAAACAAGACATCTTAATTTCTGTTATTTCAGATATGAGCAAAGAAATCCCACAAAAGCCTCCAGAACAGACTGATTTATTAGTCTGCTTTTGATTCATTAAGATAGCACTTAATTTGGTATCAAAAAAATGGGATTTCGACCTCTTGGTCAATAAATTCAAGTGTTCTTCTAGGCAATGAGTGGATTGAAATCCACAGCCTGAACCCACAACACAGGTCTTGAGGGGTGTCCACCAACTAGGCTATGGTATTGCCTGCAGTAACATCATTCATTCTCCCTTCCCTTCATCTGAAGCTGAGTCACAGAACAGAAAATCTCAAGTCATGGCTGAGAAGATAGGATGAAATAAAAAACAAAGCAGAGAAGGGTTAATAAGTTTCAAAGTCAGAACTGGATTCATAACCGTCCTTTGAATTTCTGAAGCCAAGTAATCCATAGTTTAACTCCCTAATATTCATGAAGCTGATTTTCATTTATGCTAATGTCCTCCATGTCCTCCATTAACAGTTCATTTAAAACTTTTTAAAGTCCCTTTACATCTCTAAAGCAGTGTAAAGGAGCCATTCTATAAGTTTGTGCAGGCTGGAAACATTTCCCCCACTATTATTTATTCAGCTTTGTGGGGATTTCTTTGGTATGGAAACTATATGAAGCTTTAATTGAATGTGTCCCCACAAGTCTTAAAACATTACTACTATAGGTGATGGTTTCCAAGAACTGTTCTCTAGAGTTATTCATGCCTCAGTCTCGCTGAGGACATGTAGATTTTGCAAGTGAATGTGGATTATCATACAGCATGCTTAGGCTTTTGCCAGGACTTCCATGAAACAAAAGCATTTACATAAATGAAAGGGATGCCTGATTTTTCTCATGGGTTTCTTGTATACTTGGAAACTTTTGCCAAAATATTGCATCATGGACTGCTTCATACTTCTGTCTAGAGCATGCAGTGTGCAGTTCATCTCTCTCCAGAGAATTAGAAAAGTGTATTTTTCCCAATGGGCCTTTGGGTATGAAGTCACTCTGCCCTTTGCACAGTGGTTAATATGACCAGGGTGACTGTCAGCTCTGCATCTTGCTGAGGTGTTTTCATACCAAGGATAACCCAACCCAGCTCCAATAGCCAAACTCTATTCCAAAATGGAGTGCTGTACTCGTGGTTTTCAATTTTCTGTTACCCAAGGAAAGAGGTTGTGTGGCAATCCCTGCATAAGAGCTTCTCTAGGAAGCTGTTATAAAGTGTTCAAGTGGTTGTATCGAAGCGAGATGATCTTGCTCAGTTTCCATCTTGAATGAGAACAATTAGACCCATGGTAAATAATGGCATCTAAGGGATAAAATAACAATGGCATCTAAGGGATAAAATAACAATTGCTTTAAAAGGAGAATGTGGTGACTGCCTTCACGTGAAAACAATTCTTCTGTAACAACCCTATCTCCTTCATTTTTCCTTCACTGGGCATATCCTGCAGCTCCAGGCACTGAAGTGCAGTGCACAATAAGAAGGCAGGCTATGAACCATGCTAATTTAGAGGTCTTTCAAAAGCAAAACTGTCAAAGGAGGCCATCAATTTCAGTAGTATCTCAAATGCAAATTGTTGATTATTCTGAATTTCCTTTCCAAAGTAACCCATCTGAAAAACGGGTCCTTTCATGTGGCTAAAAGCTATCTCAGAGTCTTCCCACTGATCTCTGTGGGGAAAATTTTTCAAATTACCAGTAATTCGTGGAATTAAAACGCTGCATCCTACTTCCAGCAATGTTTTGCAAACCCTCTGACTTCCTTTGAACTAAAAGCTGCTTAGGCTCCTGCTTTATTCTTCTGTCAGGCTCACACGCCTGAGAGGCTCAGTATACAACACAGTCACTTAGTAACAAAAGAAGGTAAATGTCTACAATTAGAGACAAATTGGAAATATGTGCTGGGGCCAGAATTCAACCCCACTTAGCTATAGAGAACAAACTAAGGTGCATGAATTAGGAGTGCACCAGACTGCCCCAAATGTCAGCAAAGAGAGAAAGCATCCCTTTCTGGATGTATAAAAAGACCTCTGACTTGACTGGCTGGGAAAGGCTGCAGGACAGTCGTGTGACCAACTCAAGGTGCCTGGATCTGGCATGAAACCTGACCTGAGTCTACAGTGAAATATGGTTGTTTCTCGGAATATTAAATACAGGACTTTAAAAGAGATGCTGACTCTAGGATCACACCCAGTGTTTTGGAGATTTTTGCACTTCCATAGATTTGCATGCACTGCAATCACACAGACTCCTGCTGGACCCCCATGTTATTGCTGTACTTTCAGGATAAGTCAGTGTTAGCTTACTGGCTGAAATCACTTAGCCTTAGGTTAGAATTGCTGCATGTGAGGACCTACCTATCATTAGTCCTCCCCAAGACATGAATGCCATAATATGAGCTAAGTGAAAAAACAAAAGTTAAGTTGTTCAGTTTTTTCAAGGATAAAGACAATGTAAGAATCTAAAAAGATCTCAAAATGTAAACATTGAGACCTATGTACTCCAACATAATTAATTAATTATTCTTATGTTAATTTTTTTCCTTAACAATATAGGAAATCAAGTACCACTTCAAAAATCTGCACAAGGGTATGAGGGCCATTATTTTAGACATATTGCTGGAAAAAAAAAATTCTATTTGCAGGGTCATGGGTGCTGTTATAAGAGCTTAGGGGCAGAAAATATTTCTTGTCAACTTGCAGCAATTTTTTCTCTTTCTTTTCCTAAAAGCTGCCCATGCTGTCTCTTTTACAAATTACTCTGAAATTTCAAAAGACCACACACTTGGCTTCTCCATTATTTTTTTTTCCAGAAGCCCCTAAAAGGGCGAGGAACCTTGTTAGAATAGTTTCTTTCCAGAATAGAGTTTGAACTGGAATTCCACTGGTGAAATGCTATTTTGTTCTGGCTGGAATCCATAAGTTCCATCTTCATATTAGAAGTTTATCATCTTGCTTAAGCTGGAACTGTGTCCAGCTGGGGAGTCGCCATCCACCTCCCTTCATCATCTTACTAAATATTCAGAGAATGAATTCTAACAGCTAAAAATGTGTGGCTCGTGATATGCAGCTTGAATTTATAGTAACACTATCTGCACACTAATAAGGAATTTGCAAGCTATAAAGATGATTATCTTTGTCCTTAAAGATGAACGTCATTAACCAGGCCAGTTCCATATTAGCAATGATATGCTAAGCAGTCACTTATTTCAGAATTGCCAATATTTTCCCTACCCTTTTTTTTCAGCAAATGCAAAAAGCTCAAAAATTTAAAATAAAACCAAGATTAAGATAGAAAGTGACATAATAACTATTATGTCTCTAAATAATAATTACTATTTAGTCCATACATTTTCCAAAAAAACGAGGTGTAAGGCTATTATCCCACTAAACTAGTTGAAGTAGAAAGTCCTGAATAACCTTATTGCCTTTGCCTGAAAATGGATTAAAAAAAAAAAAAAAATTGAGGAAATTACTCTTTTGATCTTAATAATATGTAAATTTTCACCTGATCCCTGCTGAAAGTTCTCTGCAGTCTAATCCATTCCTCAGTTCGAACTCCTGCATTTCTGTATGAAAAAAGACATTGTTCTGTACAGCCTTGAGAAGTGCCTAATGCAAAAATTTTTGAGGAAATATTGCAGTCATGTTTCTAGAGGCTTTTTACAAGTGTAGTTCTTTCGGAGCAGTCACTTCACTCTCAGTAGCAGAAGGGGTTTGGTGCTTTTGACCTGATCCTCCAAGAAAAATTACAATCTGCTGAATCAGGTCTCACTTTCAAATTCAAATTTTAATTGCTAATTAGTTACCCTTTTTGTTTGAGGTTAATTAGATCAGCCATGCATTAAGAGGATTCAAAATTTCAAAATGTGTTGGTGAACAGAGAAACCAAGGTATGTAATTCAAGTCACGAATTTGTTTTATTAGTGGTTGAATGTGAATGGTTAATCTGGGAATATGCCAAGAAAGCTCTCACCAGCCCACACAGTGTCAGTGATTTTGGGACAGCAGTGGTGGCCTTCAGGGTCCCAGTAGTCCTCACCCTCCTCCCCAGCGCAGTGCCACCAGCCACGACCTCTGCTCCTCTCAAATTCTCAACAGCCTTTCAGCAATAAGCACAAAGAATGGACACCTGAGACACTTTAGCAAGAGTCAGAAATCTCAGAGGAGATGACTGTCATTCCTGACCATCTGTTTCTCTCATCATGAACGCTCATGTGTTTTTATCTGCATCACCTTCATACCTGAGCCTCCAGCGGTCAGCACTGCAGTATATTGTGGTTCCTTCCAAACCAGTCAAAGACTGTTTATCACTTTACTTGCCCAGGATAGTATGCTTTATTTTATAGACCAAAGGTAAATTCAACTTGGCCATACATTTTCTTTAAAAGTCAACCCCTTTGGTGCAGTAAAAGACATGAGGTTTGATGTTCTTGGCTATGAAAAACTTGCCTTTTGCCAAAGTTGCATTGTCTGAAGTCTCAAAGCAGGAGTTATCATGTTATTTGAGATGAAGGGCAGAGTAATTTGTGGTGCTTGGGCATGACACATGTAATTTTACACTTTATCTGTAGGTGTGATACTGGATTCTGCCAGAGCAGGCACCTGGTATCAATGTTCATTCTGGCAATAGTTCAGCAAAACTCACAATTCCTAAGAAAAACCACAGGTTACTGTATAGAAAATGAACTTGAAGTGTCTAGAGATAGGCTAACATTAGAGATGCATGACCTACCCAGCAATTTGTGGGTTACAGGGAAATGGAGGGAGGAATTCCTCTGGGGGTTTTTTGCATTTGGGGTGATCTGGCAAAAGCGACTGCTATGTATCTTCTTCTCTGTCTTAACAACTGTTTGGACAAATTTTCTCATACTTAGATTTTAATGCAGTGTTTATTCTAGAGCACATTAAATAAAACTTCATTTTGCTCTTGGGAGGTACTTTTCCCGTTATCTGCCTGCCATAGCTATTTGCTCCTGGCAAAGAGATCCTTGAAGAGAAGGAAGTCTTTCATCACAATTTTAGTGGACTGAGAATTGCAGCAGTCTCCAAATGACTGATGTTTCTGTGGGCAGGCTAGGCACTGAGCATCAGGGGAGATCATTATTTAAAATCAGGGCAGAGAAGGCCATTTCTAGTGTCAGTACTAGGATGAGTCATTTAAAATCATTCCTGAAGCTACTGTAGAACAAGTTTATCAGATTCATATCCTTGATCTGGATTATTAGCATGCAAGTGCATGCTCCTCACAGAAAGAGCAGTTGCAGAATCTGGTCCATTTTTCAAGCTGTATTTCCAGAACTGAAAAAATCCATTGTAGAAACTGTCACTAGTTTAATGCTGGGTCAGGGAATAAAAACTGCCAGACAGCCTCACGTTTCCACTTCAGGTTACGAACCTTGTTGTCCACATACCAGTATTTTTCAAACAGCAGCTGTTACATAAAACCAGGAGTGTTATGTTGCACATAAATGGAGGTGACGGATTTCACAGCAGTTCTCTACGTACAAACAACTATAAAAGATAGACAACACAGGATTTATCAGGCCACAGTCAGAGCACTAACCATAGCAGCATTGTTTCACATCTTTGAATTTATAGACAGACCGGGGTAATGAGAGAGTCAGTGATTCATTTTACCCACTAAATAAAAGAAGTATGTTCCAGCTGTCATAACTTGCCATTAACAAAAGCACCTGTGCTTTGAACTAGATAATCAATAACACTCTCTGTTTTGGAACAGGTTTTTATGCATTTTATGCACATGGCCTTCTTTTCTAACTTTATAGTTTTATTTCTTGTTCTTCACCAAATCAAGAAGAACCAGTCAAACACTGGAATAGTGAATTTGAATCTATCTCTGTTGTTCCACTGCCACAAATGTCACTTTGGAAGTTCAAAGCCAGCATCTCAGCAACTGAAGTTTTATTTTGTATACTGAATAAAAGTCAAGAGCTTTCCTTGCAGTATCTCTAAAGTAGTATCTCTAAAGCTATGTGTTGAGAAAGCACTCAGTAATCCTCTCTACAAATACCCCAAACAGAGCCCTAATAAACCAGATATATGTCCTGTCACCTCTTCCTGCAACTATTGCTACTGCAGCAACTTTTCCTGCAAAAGATGTTATAAGAAAACTCGACATCCCATTTGACAAGCCAGAATGAAGAAACACAATTTGGCTGCATAGTTTTGAATCCCTGGAGAAAATCTGCAACACAGATTGAAGAATTCCACTGCAAAATGTCACTGGATAATATTTGAATATTAAACAAATTTGAAAAAGTTATGCATGTCCATGTACACTTGTTTCAAGATAGGCAGGGAGAGGCAGAAAAAACATGCTGTAATTGTTTGCAAATTCCTACAGATGTTTATTCATTTTCTCTGGTTGAAACTCTGTTTGGTATGTGATCAAAAGCAACTATATAAAGGAGTTTGCCTTCTTTAAGAGCATTCTTTCCATTAGCAAAAGTATTAGAAGACAGGCCAAAGAGAGGATTTCTGAATGGAAATCTTGTTGACAGTTGTGGTAATCCAGACTGGGGTTGGCTATTTTTCCATGTGGTTGTTGGGCGGGGATTTTTGTTTATGGTTCTGGTTGATCACATTTTCATGTTTTCTGCAGTCTTTGACAGACAGATTCAAACTAGAGAAGCACAGCCGTAATCCAAAAACATGTTCATATTCTCAGTTACCACAATCTTAACTGCTTTCAGGAATTATTAGGCTTTGCAGTTTACAAACAATACAAAAAAGGCCATAACAGCTATTATCAAAATCAGCTGTAAACTTCCCAGCAGCTCTAATCAACCAAGTATCTGGAAAGCAAGATTTTGGCTTTGCAGAGCAGTGTACTAATACAAGAGTTCCTCAGAGAAGGCCTAGCACCATAAAACCCCACAACGTTATGGTTAAATACGCTTATGTAGAAGTAGCCTGACTTACATGACTTATCCCCACCTCAGAGCTGCAGAGGTTAGAGTGAAAATATGAGATCATCTGGTCTACCTCTTTAATTCAAACCATAGAATCTCATCCAGTTACTCCTGTATAGAAATCAGATGCTCAGGCTTGCCAAGAAAAGTCTGAAAAGATACTGAGCCCTGATTTGTGAAGAAGTAGTAATTTTTGCCAGTCAAGTAATTTACCTATGACTTTTTCACTATACCCTTTGATGAAACTGAATTTTGGTTGGTCATTATGCAAGCGAAATTCTGGGAGAAAAAAGTCTGTTGCTCACAGCAATGGTAATTTTACCAACTTTATTCTACTCAACCTATATATGTCCAGAAGAAAAATGCCAGAAGTGTTGTGCAAATAATCCTGTGACAGTTATAAAAGCAAGTAGTTTTTCCAGAAATTTATGAAAGACTAGAGAAAAATTTTAATTAAAATATCATAAACATCCAACCATTTACTCTTTGACCACCAAGGATCCAGAAATTACGTTTTTGATTGATATATAAATTAAGGTTGTTTCAAAATGGATGTCTGGAAGGTGACAGGAAGGACATAGGGCACTATGTCCACATTTTCTTATCAAATGTAATCCACAGAATCATAATTGTCTGAAAAACAGACAATGCTCAAATGCTCAAATGAAATATATAGCTAAAGATCTATATACAAGAAAGTGTATGATCCTTGTTCATACTCAAGCTTAAAGGCCTTTGGATGATACTTCAGGGGTTTTTTTTATTCCACTTTTGTATGGTTTTAGTTCTTGTACCACACTAGTTCTTGATGGTGCAAACACACTTATGCAGAGCTTTGAATTACTGAAGATTTCACAATGCTACCTGTGACAGCCATGCTTGTAGCAGTCATGCAGAAAAAATCACACACACTCTTTAACTGTGTTTATGGTGTATGAATCTGCTCTGCTGCTCCTGTACAGGTAGATCCTGTGCCTCACAGACATAGGTGACAAGTGCTCAGTTCAAGACTGAATTTCACCTAAACCCCTCAATTTTTTTTTTAATTCTTCCAACAAGAATTCTTGGCCCCTATCAACAAACTCACCATATCTAAATAAAGGCTATTTCTTTAATTCCTCATTAAATATACCATCCGTCTCAAATTATTTTCCTGGCCAATTCTGCAAATTTAGGGACATATTTACTCTCAATCAGACAGGAAATTTTCTTTCTCGGCTTTCTAGTTCAGACTTTCCCTCTCTTACAATTCTTGGAAGAGGAATGTGTAAGTTACATACAGCCCTTCTCTCAATGCCTGCCAAGAAAAGACAGATCAAGTCATCAGTAACACACACAAAGATACAGTGATGATTCCAGAATAAAACAGATATCTTTATTGATTAATGACTTCTTGGAAATTTACTGACACAGACCTTCAGAATAATCAATATTTCACAGAACAGCCAACAATGAAATAAGCCACAGCTGTAACAGCCAGTCCCAGAAGTTCATGTACATTGCAGCCAAAGATCACCAGAGAAGAGGGAGATTTGCCCATCTGCTTTCCACCTGATAACTAAGGCTGCATCTGTCCTTGACATTCAATGGTTTTATTTAGTTACTTTCAATGGTAGAATTATATTTTCCTTACAATGTAATATCAAAATAATTTCTTTTAAGGATTTTTTTTCCCTGGCAAATCCTTTCCCATGAAGATTACCAAAATAAAGTAGTATCTAAAAGGCATGGAATAATCTCACATCAGTAATAGCTGTGTAAACAGGAAGTGACTGTCTTCTCTTTACAAGTCTTGGGATGAGTAAAGGGAGAGGGATTCTGCCTATGTTTTCCCTTTCTTCAAATACCAGACTCTTAGGTCATTATTAACCAGGGTGATACTGCACCTCTGCTGCAGAGGGTAAAATTTTACAGTCCATGTTTAGAACTTAATGTCTAGGAATATGGAGTTGATTTACATTCCTTGAAAGGCATGTGATCAGCATTGAAGAGTGCAGATGTTAATGATAATAGAAATCAAGGAGACTCCTCCTGGAGAGGATAAAAAGTTTTGTCTGCAGTAGTCTGATGTTTTGGATGACTTTGTTGATTCACTCTTCGTGCCATTCATCTAGCTAATTGATAGTTTTAAGCATATTTGCAAGCTTTTTGCATTTCACAGAAATATTCCTCAAGGGTACTTATGGCAAAGAGTAAGTTAAGCTGCTAACTAAAAATTGAGTGAGAACACAGTATCTGTGAATGGGCATAACACATCTGGTGAAAATATGCTACAGCTAGAAATGTCAATAGTCCTTTCTGAACAAATTTTTTTTAAATGTAGTATAGAATTAATATATGCATATACAAATTAGCCATCTACCTGCAGGTGCAACATCAAGGACAAGGGTGAATTAAAAACTGGCAGTTGATATTAAAAGTATTATAAGCTGTTGTTTTCTTTCACAACAACAAAAAAAAAAGGGAGTTGGGGGTGGGAAGAATGCCTTCATATTCTAGGAGCCGCTTATTCTGCTAACACAGAACCTGAACCCTGATGGAGAAGTCTCTGAAAAATAATGGGGCTGTCAGGTCTCCAGGAAGAATGCTCCACCTCTGTGGCTTTGATATGGGCATCACTAAAGGGTGTGCAACAAGAGAGATGCAACTTATAGCGACATAGGACTTCCTAGTGCCACCCTTCTTACAGAAAGCTTGCCAGAAACACCTGCAGTTGGTTTTGCTAGTCTTTTACTAAGTCTGCTCATAGATTGTCATCTTTTTCAGTCTGGGATGTTTCATAGAAGTCCTAAATTACACAAATAGCCTGGAGAACTCAAAGTTGTAAAATGAATTACGTAGAGGAAAACTCTAAGGTTAGTCTTTAAACCCTTGGTTTAATTGTTACATGGTATATACTATGAGAGGACCAGATTTTCAGATGGCATTAGTTATAGCAAGATTTAAACCAAGTGGGGACCCAAGTCCCACTGACTGGAAGCAATAAAAACCAAGAGGTTCTTGTCTAAGCTGGAACAAACCAGATCTGATATGGTACTGTCTTCTCCCACACTGCCACTGTACTCACTACAGTACAGAGTCAAAAGCATCTCTCCAGAGCTACAGAAATTATTCAGTTATTCTGCCCTGGGAGATGAGAGGATCTAACAAGTTGTCTTTAGTATCCCCAGTACCTGTAGATTATGGAGGAATTGACAGCTGGAGGATCCTCTTTTGTGAAGCCTTTCTCGCTCTGGAAAACCATGAATTTGGGGATGGACAGCAATGGTCACCAAAGGTGAAAACTTGGTCATGGCACTGAAAGCCACACTGCACCCACAGATAACTACTACCACCTCAGGGTTACAGCACAATGTGACATGTCACGAAGATCCAGTGCTCTTGCAAATGAAATTTCTGCATCTTGGGTCCCCATACCCCAAAGTGTTATAAAGATCAGATGGTTCAACAACCACGCACATAGTAGAATGCATTTATGAAATGCTAGTGAAACTCATAGATTCACAGCAGGAGAGGGGAAGATGAAAGGTGTTAAGTGCTCAGGAAGTTGTTAACTGTTTGGGTTGGGTGGCAGGTTTCTTTTCGACGCTTTCCATTCCCTGTGTGTAAAAGCTGATTCAACCCCAGGAATGTTTAATGTTATTTCAAATGAGAGATAAGCTTAAATATTAAGTTGTGAGCCTATGGAAGATGAATAAGAGAGGAAGATGAAGGGATGGAAAGCAAAGTGAGTAGGAGACAAAAGAAAATGGCAAAGCTGGAAGATGTTTTTTAAGCTTCCCATGGAGAACAAAGCAGAGAGAAACTGCGGGAATGCTCACTTGCCAAATGACCTGTTGTAAGAAGGCATCAGGAGTTAGACTTCAATGGTCATTGTGGGTCCCTTCCAACTCAGGATATTCTATGATCTTCAAATCTATAAGCTAAGCTAGCTATTTGGAATCATCAACATATTTGGCAGCCATACAGCCCATTAGCACCAATAGACTGGGTTTCTTGTGTCTGGGCTAACTGTTGGGGAAATAAAATGCCCTGATCCATCTTACACCTCCAGGCTGGAATAACCCAGGGTGCTGGGGTTGGCTGTCATGGTCTGCCTAGGAAGCAATCTAGTCTGCATAGAATTTCAAGGGGTGTGGTGAAAATCACAAAAAATCCTATCTCTAACACTTTTATTTTGCTCTAAGGCAAATTGTTTGCAAAAACTTTCCTTTTGATTTCTGTTATCCAAATAACTTCAGCTTAAATTGGAACTCAACTATTAATCTGATAATGACATGGCTGAGACAAATTCTCTGACAATTGATCTCAAATGACATGCAAGGCTTTACTTTACCTCATTGTCTGCATTCCTTTCCAGCCAGGAGTTCTGTCAGTATTTAACACACACAAAAAAAACCCTCAAATGTAAGTATTAAGATGATTACTATGTACCTGGAAATATCCTTTAATTTTAATTTTGTTTTATTTTATTTTTAGCTTCAAAGCTTTCCCAGGAATGAACACCTGTCTTTCACAGCATTACAAGAAATAGTCAGGTACCTCAGATGCTTTGTTGTGTCAAGTCCTCTAATAGGGACACTGTGAGTATAAGTCACATTTTAATTAATGATCAAAGCAAAGGACACCTGTAAATTTTGGTTCAGTTTCTTCAGTTCTTTGATATCAGGTTTATCCATTAGAAAAGGACTCCTTTGATGCATATCCTGCTGACATAAGGTACCTTTCATGCCTAGATGCCATGGTGACTGGAGCCTTACAAATACTGAATTGAATAAGGTGAACAGAATACTATGTTTTTGCCCCATTACGTCTATCAGTTAAAATCTTATCTCTAAAAGCAGCAAAACTCACCATCCTGTGCAGTCTTCTTTTATTCCCATGACTCTAATTTCTACTCAAGACTTTAGAAGGTGCCATTAGGAAGTCTTGTTGGGGTCTGGCCCTGAGAGATAGTGACAGATTTGTGTAAGCCTTGCAGCCTGTTTGCCCCTCAAATGAGCACTATGATGATGTTGGGGAAGGAAGGGACAAGATACGGCCAGCCCCTGCAATGCCTCCCCACTTCCACTGCAAAAAAAATTGGTGAGACTCCCCAGCTCAAATCTCCATTCATTCCCAGGGGGACCAAGAGGGGTAAAGAAGTAGCTCAGCCACACCCACTAGCCAGTGTGAGCAGTGCACCCAGTATGGGAGGGAAAATCCCTGCATCGAATGGATGTGGCAACACAACCTCTGAGTGGGCTCAACACAGAACCCTCTCTCAGGCTTTTGAAGTGTTGAGGCAGGGGAGGCAAAGGGTGACTAGTCCTTGTGAAATAAAATAGTAATAACAGAAATATCACATGGCTTCACCTGAAAGATTAGTTTGAATGTTATTAATCATTTGTCATGGGGCTTTCTTACCCAAAAAGGTGGCATGTGGCAGAGAGATCTGTGTGACATGCAGTAATTGAGGCCAGATCACATCAGCAGCACAGCTACCCAAATAAAGCCAGAGTCAAATCTCTTCCCCAGAAAATACCTAAGTCCTGTATGTAAGAAGTCCTACAGTTCCAAAAATGCTCAGCATTTTAGGTGCCTGACTTTTGGAAAGCCTATTTTAATCTATGTCTAAACACTTGGAGAAGGTCATGCAATGATTTAAAATGTATACCTATTGATGGAAATTATATGGATTCTTTGCCCAACTTTGCCTATCCAAAACCAGGTAACTAGGCTATATAAGTTATTCAGGTTTCTTCTACAGTCAAACATGAGCAACAGATACCTTTATAGTGCAATGCCCTCTGTCATGGGAAATGATTCATGCTCCAGAAGTGCCTGACTTTATACAGCTGGATCTATTTTGCCTGCATTTAGCTCTCATCTATTTCTTTAAACTGAGTTTCAAAGGAAACTACACTCCAAAAGTTGTTGAGTAAAATGTTAATCTTCTAGAAATTAGTGTTTTTTGTTTGCTTTCCTACATGAAAACAAATGTGTAAATTTTTAGTAGAGAAAATCTTTGACTAATATGATAGCAAATCCATCAACATAACTTTACACAAAATGACTTCTGGACAGACAAAGATTGCCAGAAATACTCCCTCCTACACCATGCAGTTTTTATAAGCTGTTTTGAAGGATCTGGAGGGTCAAAGTGAAATATTAAATTCTCAGAAACTGCACTATGAAATCAAACATAAAACTTCTGATTATTTTGGTGTCAGAAAACCATCAAATCAGACCTGAAGCAATACAGGAACATCGTATGCCTTAGACATCATCCACTTGGCTATACATATGTCTCTGCCTACAAGGAAAGGAAGGAATGTACTTAAAAAGGAATAGAGGAGAGAAAAAAAGAAGTTGAAATATGTCTCTACATGCCACGTTTGGGAGAGGAGAAAATAACCTTGCAATATGTCTTTGGAAAATACTTTCTGCATTCTCTTTCCTTAACTGAAAGATATAGAATTGAACGTTTCTGTGTCTAGACCCTCCCTCCTGCAGTATCCCAAGGCTTTGCAGTCATCAGTGGATTTACCTTGCCTGCATTCCTGTGGAGGTAAGAAATTATCATTATCCTTCTTTAGGATGGGGACCTGTAACACAGGAAAGATTTAAGCATCTTGAGCCCTGTTCAGTCACATTGCAATCCAATAACCAACTCACTAGACCATCATTCCTATTCATCTTGCCCTAAACTGAGTTGCATAGCCAATGAATTGTGCCTGTTCTTTTGCCAGGGCCTCCAGTAATATTTTGCATTGTTACTGTCACTAGTCCAACAGAATACAGACAACACTTTGTAGATATTACTTCTTTTGTTGGTAAAGCTGCACCTCTGACCAGAGCAGGCTTAATACCTAATATAATGCAGTTCAGGAATTTTTCCATGAATCTTTTGGAAAAAATGATTTCTTATAACCAACATTTTCCTTACTATCTTGCCATGTTCAACACAAGATTTCTGCATAGACGTTTTTGAACCTTAAGAAGAAATTGTTTTTCAGAGAGATTGCTTGATTCACAGGCTGCTGCCTGGAGCACAGTCCCAGGTGCGATAGACTTGGTTTATGTCCCTGGCCTGCCTCATACACAGAAAGCAGGTTTTGCAACCCCCATGAGCTACTGGCAATTTTGGCATGAGGGTCCTTTACTTCTGAGTAAAAATTCTGGTGAGATTCAGGCTCATCAAAGGAAAATAAGAAAATGTTTCTAAATACGAGAAACTAATTAGAGGATGGACAAAGTGCTGGCTAATAGAGTTCCCTTATCTCTGCCTCCACAATGAGGCAGGTTTAATCTTGGTCTGTAAGACATTTAATCAGGGCTTAAATAGTTCCTCTTCAGGGAGAGTAATAGTGTTGGTAAAGACATCCACACTGTCAATTTGATTTATTCTTTGTTTTGCTGAAAAACCCTGACCTTTCAATTTTCTTCACTGCCTATATGATAGTCTCATCCCAGGCTCCAGTTTGCAGCAACCAACTACTTCTTTTGGCCACAAAAACCACGGGAGGGAGGAGCGATTACTTTGCTGCAGGGTTGCTCACTACCAGCACTACAGATACCATCGTGCCAAGCTTCCTTTTCCTTGCATAGTACAGAAGGAGTCACTCCTTCAACTGTATCCCAGCAGGATTCACGGTCCTCACCTCGCACTCAGAGGTCACTGCCTCAGCAGCCTCCTGCAAAATCCCTGCTGTAAAATCAGGAGCTGAGAAGCAGCTCTGTGGCTGTTCAGCCACCTAGCTTATTGGATCTAATCCAATTAAAAAAAAAAAAAAAAAAAGATTTATCAGAGCAGAGAAGGGGAACAGGGTCCCAGAGGAGCCTGAGACACTTCGTGTAGACCACAAAGGAGCATAAATAAACCCAGTAACAGTATTTCTCTCTGGAGGCATAGGAGTAACACTCAGAGGCAAGGGCTCAGCTCCCTGCTGTGTTGCAGACACCATGGATGACCTCTTCTCCTCCTCTCATCTGTAACGTGTACACAAACATTATTCCACCCAGACTGACAGTAGCCTCTGTACAGCTTCAAGCCGTGTGTTTGCACAGATGAGGTTCAACCCTCCGAGGGTGCCGCTAGCTGTTGCTGCTGTCCCAAACTGTGAGAAGCAAGCATGAATTCATGACCTGGGTCTGGAAATGAATGGATAGTCTGAACGA